>VWPW01000668.1:0-111496 GCA_013389825.1 Crypturellus undulatus
CCCAAGAAGAAGGGAGAAGATCCCCAGCAGGGCGAGAGGCTGCTGCTCCCTGGTATGTTATTTCTCCCGTGTATCCAGTCACACTTACTGCTCCGTTCTTGGTTATTTCCATTTACAACAAACAACCCCGGGACTCTGAGCAGGAGAACACGGTGCTCGCAAATTAATTCAAACGGCTGCGAAAATATTAACACCCTCATTTATTCCCAACCCATTAGAAAACAATGCCTACAACTGGAAACGGCGGTATTTCAGTATTTAGTGATTTGAGGGCATCCATAAAAAAATGCTTTAGTAATTCGCAGAAGCTACTCCGAGCAGATTTGTTGACAATCAGGCTCCAATTATTTCCTATTCTAGCAGAGCAGCCATGTATTAAACAGATCCTGCCGCACGCTGATTATTAAACGCTCTCAGGGTAACAAGTGGTTCTAGTGATTTAACTTGCCCTTCAGTGGTTAAGTTTTTGTTTTATTCTTATTCCTTAAAGGACCTAGTCAATTAGGATCTTCCCCAAACTAACAGCACGCACAACCTGTCTTAGCTACCTACTTTATTTCCACTGGAAAGAAAAGGCTCACTAGCAAACGCACAACAAAATATTATCAGGTTATTTAATTGAAATACAATCAACGCAGACCCAGCTCAAACCTAGATCTTTGGAAGAGAGGGTCAGAAACAAGCCTAGGCAAAGGAAAAGATCGAGGGCAGAGCGAAAAAGAATTAAATCAGCCTTTTAAATCAGCACTTCAGTCCCTTGAAATTCCATGAAAATTGGTGACCTTGGCTGCTTACAAACAAATAAAATCTTAGGAATCCAGCAGCTTCAACTAAGAAGAATTCTTCGGGGGCAGCAGTAGTGAGAAGCAAGCGCCCAAATGCTGCTCTAATAAGTTGCAGAAAAAATCAGGTCACCTTGAGGTGGCACCAGAGAAGACACGTGCAGTAATGCCTCCCTCTCAGTTATTCCTCCCTGGAAGCAAAAGCAGATGCAACCCACACGCTCCTTGTTGAACTTAAGAGCATCGAACGAAGAGTAACCCAGTGGAAAGCGGCTTTTTCTTAGCTCAGCAGGTCGTATTTCTCACTTTCAAGCAAGGAGGAGAATTGCAGCAGAGTTTTACCTTTCTCACAGTGGCTCCCCGTGAATCCGGCCGGGCAGGCACATTTGTTTGGGGCGACGCAAGTTCCGCCGTATCTGCACCCCTCTTCACAGAAGGCTGAAAAAGAAAGGGAATGTGCTGTCATCTGCAGGTTTTATAGTTATTAGGCATTGGCAAGACACCAAGAAAATCACACGCATTCTGTGCCGGCAATCAACCGAATTCAATTTATTAAAATCCTACAAATCCATCTGCAAACACTAAGAGAAGCCGCTCAATTAAATGATATGATGGAAAAAAAAAAAATCAGATTACTCGTAGGCAAACCACCTCCCCAGTAAAAGATGAATAACCACGTGGAAAAACAGGAGAGAGGGGAAAAATACCGCATACTATTTTTAATGGCGCTGATCTTCTTTCAATTCCACCCAATATAAGTATTAAAATCACAAGGCTCTTTAACTACTTCACTTTCCGCTTCCACCTCATACACATTTGGGGTTCAGGGCAGGCAGTGGGACATGCTGCGTTCTGCAGCATCAAACTTTGTTAGCAATAAAAGCCAACCTCACCTCCCACGTATTCCCCAGCCTCCACTGGATATTATTAAGCTTTGCAAGATACACAGCGGGTTTCGCTGCACTTACGAGGGACGTCGCAATTAATATTTAAACAGCAACTCTCTCCATCCAAGCTAATAACAGAGCCGCAGAGTGTTTTCTGCAAGCTAAAAAGCACAGATGGGGTGTTGGCAACGAGAGGTTACAAATGCTACGGAAAGGCTTAAAGTGCTGGAGAACAGCAGAATCGTTTGATATTTCTCTTCCAAGGCACTCAAAGGAAAAACAAAGTATAATAAATAAAGTCCTCGGCATTAGGCAGGTTCTTTTGTAAGTTTTAACCACTTAGGGGCAAAAAAAAAGCCCCACGTCATCGTGTTTCCTGATGGGATTGATGGATGGAGCTGCCTTGCTCTATTATCAGAGCTCACAGCGTGTCATGAGAGGGTTTAGAAAAGATGACACAAGAGCATGAGCTCTCCTAGAAACAGTGCCTCATCCATCCCTGTATTCCATACACTCATCTTCTGAAATATATCTCAAAAGCACCCACTTTCCTCCGGTTGGAAAGAAGCGGAAGACCTTTCAACAGGAGCGTTGTCATCGTGATTCTGCATCAAAAATACTCCTGCAAGGAAATAACTCTGCTAACAGCTGAAGGCAATATTGCAAGGTGCAGATGGGGAAAAAAAATATATGCAATGCCTGAGTTTCAAAATTCCGTGTGTAGCTCCTTGAAGAAAGTGTGCTGATTTACAGCCTCCGTATTCTCAGAGCAGCTGCGAGCTTTTCTGATTTTTTTTCTGGTTATGGAGTAAGCAGAGACTTTCTCGTGGCAGTCCTACACTGTGGTGTGACATCAAAAGAATTAGTAGCGGGGCAGAGAAGATGTAAAGGGCAAAAAAAAAGGAAGAAAAACACAATCAGTTTCATTGTCAGAAGAGCGGTTTAATCTACAAAATGTGCCGTGTTGCACTGGGAAAGAATTACACGCAGGTCTTAAAATAGAAGTAGCAAAAAAGGGCAGGAAAAAGGAAAGGTTTATTATCTACAGCACTCATGTTCATCCACTGAAGGTTATTACAGTGAGGAGCCACGCACAGAAGCTGTGATGGGCACTAGGTAAGAGAACTTAAGGAAAAACTCTCACTTACTATCCCTAAGGAGAGAGTTTCTCCTTCTTAGTCACTGCAAAAGTGCTGGAAAGATCTCTGTGCTACAGACTAGCTCTCTCTGATGGATTTGGGCATTTTTTTTCCTCTATGCAAGAATAGAAAACTCCAAGATGCCCCAAAATTATCCTGCTATTGAGCCATTACTCATCCTCTCCAGATGGTGCTCCTGCAGACTCTCCACCGCCTGCGCTGCAGGTTTGCAGCAAGGAGCACCATGAAGCTCTCCCATCCCAGAGCACGAAACCAGAATGTTTGTTCCTCAGGAATTCCCGCTTTGATGGACTTACAGATGACCTACAGGACTTACAGCAACTTACAGTTACTTACAGGTTGCAGCTTCTTTTTCCCTGCCCATTTCAATGCAACCGTTTCCTCTTCCAATAAGACATCTCAGAAAGGAAAAGCAAAGGGAAAAGCGCCAGAGCCTCTTGGAAAAGAGGATATGGAATTTGCCTGACATTTTTGAAAGGTCCTTACGGTTTTCCCTGCATCTAGCCACACGTGGGAAGAATCCTCAATTCGACAGCACAAATTGATGGAAGAGGTCCAAACCTAAGTGCCTTAATAGCGGAGATTCTTGGCTTCTTCCACTGATTCTTTTTTTCCTCTCTGGTGATTTCCCTTGTTTCTTCTGCAGCCAGGAAGCAACATTTGAAAATAAGTTGCATAAGCACCAAAAATGAATAATACTACAGAAAAAAAGTAAAACGTACTGCAGCTCCCGCAACAGTAAGGGATATGTTAGCACCAGAAAACCAAACAATCCCTGTCCTGATCCCCCTGAAGGAGGAGCTCAACTATCCAAGGCTTAAGCTCAGGTTTAGCTCAGGAAGGGCCTATAAATACTTGGGTCTTCCCATTATAAAAATACTATTGCTGATCTATATTTATAGAGACGGTACAAGTATGAGGTACTTGGTGTAAGTCCAAATACAGAAGAGCGCCTGGAGTCAATATAAAGAACAGAGCTCAAGTACCATTCGCCAAGAGATGCTGTTTGTTTTTCAACAAGGAAGCATCAGCTCCTTACAATGAGGATAATGAATCACCTTATTCACTAATTATTTCCTCTATTAGCTCACTAATGGAACTTATTGTTGGATGTAAAAGTTACCCACCTCGACTGGTAATTTTTCACTCCCATTTTTTCCCTAACAGGCAAGCAAGATTTATTTTATTAAATTAATTTGGAAAGCATACCGAATGGGCAAAGTACATATATTGGCAAAATATATATGTGAAATGTGTACTGATATTGAGTTTGTTTTATGGCTTCAAGGGCACATACACGATGATTTCCTACAGTGTATGTGAATAAGACGAAATGGAGCAGTAAAAGACAGCAGCAGTATAACACAATTTGCACTCTGAAATATCACACTTTTGAAAGCCTCTCTCCAAACCCCCGATGATTCTGGGCTAAATAAATATTACTGTTGCCATTTTACTACTCGGCTTCCTCAAGGCTGGACTTGCTCATCTGTTTTTGTGCACCATTTTAAGCCAACTGCGTGCATCTGTCTAGCAACCTAATAGCAAAACTGACAAAACGGGATGTGGTTTCTGGAGATCAGCTGAAAATTACTATCAGAATTTCACTCAACCCTCAAAGCTATGAAACCAAGCTGAAATCTGCTTTATTTGGGAAAGAACATGGGACATAGCAGATTAACACTGTTTTTTTCCCTATAGTAGATCCATATACCTACTACAGTACCATGTTTTATTTTTGTGTATGCAAACCCACTCGAGATGCATCGGGACAAGCCCCCAAATTCTCTTGTTTTTATAGCATTTAATGATTCCCTAGCTACACAAGTGTCTACTCTATGCATCAAATCCCACCAGGAAAATGGGAACTGCCAGGGCTGTAGACCCGAGTCCTCCAGCCTCACATGAGGAAGGACTTGGCCAGTCCATCTGCATCCTCTTCAGCACAAAAAGCTTTCCAAGCTCACATGCAATGCCCAAAAAGATGCTGTGCATGAAATCTCTGCATTCTTCCTAAAGGAAGAAAATAATACTGCACCCTAAATACCAGCCAAAGACGATGTGTCCCTAATGGATTATATTTGCCAAACGGTTTTACAGTGCTGCCTTGCTACAATATCATTTAACAATGTTTCGTTTGCAAAAAAATCGACGGAAGGGATAGGGATACTTGCTGCATTGCCTGGCAGCGCAACATTTAATTTTATGGTGCACAGAATGCATTTCTCAACGGATGCACGGGGTTCCCTGCTGCTGTGACTAAACAGGCATCGAATGCGGTGTGGGAAAGCAGGAAAGCTGCAGAATTTGTGGTGGTTGTAGAGCCACACACACTTGCATTGCTCGTAACATCATACTTTCCTAAACACCAACAAACAGAGCTTGCTCTTAGCAGGCTTTATCACATGCACGCACTATATATATAAACATTCTTAAGTGCATTCACTGTTTGTGCCCCCAAATTTTCCCAGCTCTACTTCCTGAGACGCTCCTGATAAATATTTTTTAATAAAACATGGCAAGAGGATTGGCAGGGTTTCGCTGAGGTGACCCCCTTGGGAGAAAAATCTGAATCTTCAGCAGCTCGCTGCAATATGAAATTCGGTCGCTGCTTTGGGAGAGGGTAGCCCCTGCTTGAACACGGGTTAAATGCTCCATTTAGGCCTCGTCTTCCCCAGTTTTCCCCACTGTAGCAACGTGCAAGAAGAAGAAACTCATTTAGTCGAGGCTTTGCAAGCTGCTTGACTGCTACGAGGGGCAGTATTAAAAATAAACCCGCTTCCCGCGTGTCCCTGTTTCCGTCCTTGACACCCCTTGTGCTGGGGGATTGGATGAGCTCGGAGTTTCTCAAGCACGAGCAGCACCAACCTCCTCACTTGGTGCCCTTCGCCACGGCTTTGAGCGGCTTCCCCGAAACCCTCCTTTCTAAAGACATTTCTGGGAAAAAGGCAGCTTTTTCAAGCGCCGTCTCTCAAGGACGAGCGGGCACGCTTGGCAAGGCGCGTGCTCCTCTGCAACAAGTCACGGCCAGGAGGGAGCTCTGCAAAAATTACCTGCTTTAAAAAGCACAGGCTGAAGCACAGACAGCTGCAAAGGAAACGCCTGTCCACAAACAAAATATAAAGCTTAAACCCGTCCATTCATGTAGAGTCACCTTCAGATGCTCCCACGTTCCTGCAAGGCGTTGGAATCCAGGCTGCAAATGAAACTGTTTTGTTTTATCTCTCCGGTTTAAACGGCACTAAAGGAAAATGTAGTGTGGAATGCAACGGTGCAATATTACGGCATCTGCTTCCATAGTCCTGTGTCACTCATCAAGGACGAGGAGCAAAGCAACAGCACGATTCATAAAACCATCATAAACGTAGCACACTGTTGTCTACTCTGCCATGTGCTACCTAGTCCTCATTTATCTCACTGAAATCAGTGCGTGTAGCCATACCTATAAGTTACACTCAAGACCTGAGCATATTACTCTCGCCACGAATAAAATATATATGCGTGGCAGAGAGATATAGATCACAAAGAACAGCTTTGTATATCTTGAACAGATTTATGTTCCCAATTATCTAAGCTGAGAATGTACCTAGCAACGCCAGGTAGAAAATATAATCAAAGCAGCAGCCACGCGAGTACTTCGATATTCCATCGCCTTCACTAACGCTTCAGCGGAATAAAGCAGCCTTTTGAAATTGCTTCGGCTTCACCCGCGTGCAAATAAAATACAAAGTTCTGAAACCGTAAACTTGGAATATCCCCCTACTACTGAGCAAGAACAAAAGGCACTTGCGTTTTCAGGACACTTTCTGAGTCAAATCTGGTTGGAGCGTTTGAAAGAACGTGCTGCCCCACTGAGGAATAATCACCAGGTCATCGCAAACGCACGTTGACAAGACGAGTCAAATTGGGAAGGGGGGAAATAGCTCTTTGAGCAGCTTTGTGAAGCTCTGTGCATGCTACTGTTCCACTGCATTTTTTTCCCCCTCTTTCCAAAATTTGCAGCGACACAGCTTGGTTGGTTTGACATTATGGACACGTTGAAGCTCCATGCATGCTACTGTTCCACTGCCTTTTTTTCCCCCTTTCCAAAATTTGCAGCGAAAATTTGGTTGGTTTGACATTATGGACACGTTCCCTCAGTGGTGTACTGCGGCAGACTATTATATCCGTCCAAAATAAACCTTTTAAACTGTATGGCACATTAGTCAGCACAGCAACGCTGCAACTCGAGGGGAATGGCAGAACATCGGAAAAATAACACGCAGGGCAAGATGAAGAGCATTTCTTACAGGGGAATATCATGCAAATACACTCCCGGTTTCACTGCTTCCAGTTTAAAAAATGCTGCTTTTTCAGGCTTCACAACCTGAAATTTACTTAATTGCCCAAGATCAGTGTGTTTAAATACACATTTAAGATACGAGGAGCTGAACACATTTAGCAGAGAATTGATTCCTGTTGTTTCTGAAAGCAGCAGAAAGGATGTAATATTTGCTTTTTATCAGCTACTCAAGAGAATCCGACCTAGAGGTTTCACCTACTGCTTTGTGGTTTGTTATTATTGACTACATGAAGAAATCCAGGATAACAATACGGGTTTTCCAGTGACTTATACCCACCTTTAGGTGTAGTCTGCCGCTGAGAAGGCACTTAGCTGAAATGAGAAGGTTTCTCAAAGCAGCACGTGGAGTTTGGGAAAGCAGATGAAACTACGAGCCCCACCACGTGCAAACATCTGAGCAACACAGTGCTGAGCAATACAGAATACAGTGAAGTATCTTAATGTAACAGCCTTGATAACGTACAATTTTACAGCAAAAATAAATAGAAGTAGCTTCTTGGTATTCTTGGTGAGCATATTCTACTTTCTGTAGCTCTGCCTCTACCATTAAGTCAATAATAAGCCAGCATTTCTCTTGAGCACAGTTGTCGTGAGAATATGNGCCCCACCATGTGCAAACATCTGAGCAATTTGTGTTCCATCAGGATATCTCAAGGGAAACGTTCAGAAATGTCCAAACTTCCAAACTATTCATTCGTGCAAATGCAAAAGAATACAGTGAAGTATCGCAATGTAACAGCCTTGATAACGTACAATTTTACAGCAAAAATAAATAGAAGTAGCTTCTTGGTATTCTTGGTGAGCATATTCTACTTTCTGTAGCTCTGCCTCTACCATCATTAAGTCAATAATAAGCCAGCATTTCTCTTGAGCACAGTTGTCGTGAGAATATGAATACTGGGGAGGGGAAAAAAAAATTCCTGAAGTCAGGAAGTGGCTGGAAGGATAAGGCTTGAGAAGCCGCTGGAATGAGTGCACCGATCCACCGGACAGCTTCCCAGCATGGATTTGTAGTTTCCACGCAGCCAGACTCTGAGATTTACCCATTCGTGCTAATCGCGCTCCTTGGCGGAGCTCCAGACTCTTTAAGACGCTGCAAATTCACCCTGTGGTTTCCCTCGTTTTTTAAGAGGCAAAGGCAAATAGTGCATTATCATCAAGAGCACTAATTGATCCAAATGCAGTGTAAACTAAATTAATGGGGCTGGAAATGCTGGAAAAAAATTAAACACAGCATTCTTAATAAAGCTGAAAATAGCTTAATAAAGCTGAAAATAGGATCCAAGCATCCTAGGGCACGTTAATTTCTGTTTAAATAAATGTCTTCCTGTAGACTGTTATCAGCTCAGCAGGAGTCTTACAAGAGAGGCATTTTTCTCCTCCTGTGCATTTTAAGGGAAGTTTCTATGAAGTTGAGCCTGCCAATCCATCTAAGAACCAGACGTGTGGCAAAACAGCATGAAAAGGCTGAGAATTGAGCTTCAGCGCCGGAGCTCCGAATTCAACCTACCCCTGCGCAGCTACAAGAGACTTTGGCCTTCTCCTCTTGCACCTACTGACTTACCGTGCATGAAAGGATGGATACGTCCAAAGGAATAACAGGAATCGACCCCTTATTAGAAAGATTTTTCCCTTTCCAATGGATTGTTGAAGCCCTCGGCGGGCTGCAAGGTGCCAACTCCATCCTTTGCTGCTGCAAAGAGCCCGTGGGCATCAGCAAAGTCTCCAAATTAAATCTGTGAGGACAAAGCGCCCCAGCCCTTCAGATAACATTTCAAATACAGCCTCCTTGAGCCATTTCTAAAGGGAAAAACAAGACCGTCCGGGCTTGGAGAGCAGTGAGAATATCCAGCATTGGGGATATTTTGGAGCTTGGCTCTAAGCTCTGTACAAGCGCACGGATAGGCGCATTGTGCTTCTCTTTTCACAAAGTGGCAAACAACAAAGCAGAGAAAGAAGAAAGCAAAACAAGAAAGTGAGGTAAGAAAGTAGGGTAAGAAAGTGAAAACCTGGCAGAATACACAGAGAAAATGGGACTGCTACTGGGTACCTCCGACGTGATGGAAGAGCAAGCGGCAGGAGAACAGAATACTGTTGGCTATGCAAGCATCTCTTCTGATACTTTGCCTGAAAAATAATCAGAGACCTAGAAAAGCACAAGTGAAAAATAATCAGAGACCTAGAAAGGCGCAAGAAGGACTAAGCTGCCATACTGAAGGCTGCACAGGAATAAAATGAAAACGCAGGCTCTCTGGAAAACGGCACCAAGGACAAAGCCGCCACCTCATGACATCCGTGACGCACATAGAAACAAACCATGTCTCAAAGAAAAGATTTTGTAAAATTTGTGACTAAAAGGTAGCCAGACCACGGTGGCCCAGATTGTGTTTAGTGTCAGAGCTCTCAAGCCTACAGATTTCACCTGCAAAAATAAAGGCAAAAACATTTTCTTGCTCCTTTTAGCAGCTACGAATTTGACAAGGAATTTCCAATGCAGTGACTAAAATGCTAAAATGCCCATGACTGTATCCTAAACAAGCATCTGAGCTGGCAGCTGAGTCTACGGCACGATGCTCGAGTCCAGAAGGCCACTGCATGCTGCTCTCTTCTCCTTTATGTCCCTGGCACCTTCCCAACAGAAATACAGCCCTGGTTAGTCACAGCGTGGCCTCTTGCACGTGCGATGATGGCCACAGATGCAGCATCAATTCTGGACCACGCACCACTGGCCCAAGAGAAGGTCTGGATCTTCTGGCAGCTTGAGATGATCATCAAGCACATGAAATAGGAGCTTTAAAATGTTATAGTGACTTTTAGGGGGGGATCCTGAAGAAATCAAAATTAATATTATGTAACGACTCGGTTTCTTAGCAGAGACTGCAAGGCAAAATCCTGCACCTTCTCAACACCCACGTGCAAAGCATCACCTACACACCAAGCTCCCACTGGCAAGATACCAAGAAGAGGCAGGAAGACGTTCTCGTTCACCCACGACATCAACAACAGGATTGCTTTTTTGCTGGACAAAGATACCTCTAATTGCAAATAGAGGAACATGTTGAGAGAGGATTTGCAAAGATGTTTGCAGCAAAGCAGAATCCATCTGATAAAGGAATTCCGTTATTGGGACTCCCTTTTGCCTCCTGGCTCGACCCTGTCTTTTCAGCCCTCCTTCTGCCCACGTGGCTCGTGAGCACTGGAGCCCTGGTAGCCCCTTCAGCCAAAATCCACGTTATCACCAGCACTACATTGCAGAAAGGAGAAATATTGCAATAGATACTGTCTTAGCTTGCTCTAAAGCATCCCCAAAAGCCAAAATACGTTTTCCCAAGACAAAGACCGCGTTTCCTTCAACGTGAGCCTGGAATACTGCAGCTGCAGGACACGCTGGTGGCTTTGGGGAGCTCTGCACAGCAACTCCACCACCTCCTTCCTCGTCCCTTTGCTGCAGCGGCGTTGCATTGCGCACACCCTCACTTTTTAGACTCCTTTGCAACATTCATTTACATCTATTTTACATGAACTAAATTTGGCATTAACCGTAGCAGACCAGATGCTTAAATGATACAAGAGCTGCCTGCAGTGCTCATCGTTATTTACTGCTCTGGCTTGGGTTCTATTGATTCCTAACCGTTTGCATATGTGCTGGTGAGATCGGAATTTTGGGGGTAAATTTTATCCTGCAATTTTCGTTTTTCTTCATTCAGATCAGGTCACTGACTTCAATTTCTATTTTGAGTTCGCATAATTCAAAGGAAAGCGAGCCATGGCCAAACATCAGCTTAATGCATGCAGGCAGTATATTTTCTAAATAAGAACATGATGAGGGGCAGGCAGTATTTTGGTTGCTGCTTTTTAAGCTCGCCATTTAAATTAGGTAGATCTCAATTCTTCATTTCTTGCTTTAAAGGCTGCTGGATACCACATTGCACAGAACAGCTGCACTCCATCAATAGAAGGAGCGAGGCTTTTTGCATAGACATTTGCTTTCCTTCAGATGAAAGACTAGGGGAAACATTTTCTCTCATTTAGATTTCTCTAACACAGACACATGATGGATGGTAGCCATTTAAAATAGCTACATAAACTGGTATCTTAAGCCACAACTACCATCCCATGGATCACATCTAACTTAGTGCATGAAGCATATTCTGAGGAGAGACAGATTCCTGCTCCAGGGACAATACTCATCCGCCTCATCCAGTCATTTGTGCTACAAAGAATCTCCCAGTTTCTCTAAACTTTTATTTTCGGCTCAAAATAAGATATCAAAACCCTTTTTTTTTCCATTTGCAGCTTTTCCCGATTAGCTTCATTCCCATTTTTTGATTCAACTGCATTTTACAGGCTAGATTTCTTATTCAGTATTGCATTAACTGAACACATATGGGGAATTTCTGTTTAAATGGACACCTTTCTAACCCCTTAAATGAGTACAGTTTATGTAGAAAAGTCACCACTTGCCACTTTGCACTTCCTCCTTGGATCAAATGGGTCTCTGAGCTGCTAAATGAGCTGCTTGGTGTGAAATACGGTCGGACACAACCACGGATCATTCCTCACGGAGAAGATCCTTGGTCCCATCCCTCTTCTGGATGTGCACACAAGCAGTGACTTCACCGAGAAATACTTGGCAATCCCTGGGGTGACTTTTAAGGCTTATCAGCCTCACTCCCACTTAACTTAATAGTACCAGCCTTTAAAATACATACATATATATATAGTATTGTCCTCTAAAATCCTCTTCATCCTCCTTGATGCTAATCTCAGTGAATTGGTCCGTGGTAAGAACCTCCCTTCTCAAAGCCTCATTTTGCTGGGCTAAAAAAGGCAACTCTCTGCTAATCCCTTTTTATCAGATGGATTCTGCATTGCTGCAAACATCTTTGCAAATCCTCTCTCAACACGCTCCAAATTTCAACTCATCTTTTCGGAGCAGCTGAGGCAGAACTGTATACAACATCACCTATGAGGCCTTGCATAATACCTCGCTCAAAGATATTAAAGCTTTTCTGCTTCTAGCAAAAATACCTCACTTGATTCCTCAGGTGCATCACAGTGGCAGCTCACACAATCACCCAGTGGACCAAAATCAACTTATATCAAGTGTTATTTTGAATTGAGAAGCCCCGATTGTACAGTAAAATTCCCTGTAATCGACTCCTAAGGGTTCTTAGGTTATTATAGTATTTAAAGTGGATGATTACTCTAATCCAGAAGGTCAAATCATTCTTCCTGGAGGAGAGCTCAGGGTGAAAGTCCTCGCACAAAACCCGTAAGTCGTCATTAACATGTTAATTGTTCCAATTAATGAGGTATTTTCAGCGGTGACCTACCCTCTTCTTCACCAGCTCTCATACCGGGCCGTAAACAGAAGCAGCAGCCTGAGATTTTAAGGCCCTGCCTCAAAGTTCAGGAGAGCTCCATCCTTCCCAGCACAACTTGTGCATTTTCTACAGAAGTCGCAGTAATGAGGAAGCCCGCTGGGTGCAAAGTTTTATTCCTATATTCCTTATTGGCAGAGATTGCTTTTGAGGATGCCTGTCACGCTGCCCATCGACGGCAGGAGCCCACCAATTCCCTTTCAATCCCACACCCAATTTGCCACCAATAAAACAGCGCCGCGCTCTTCTGAGCATCAATCTTTCCAAGTCGCGAGCAGCAGCACGCAACAAAACCTAAGTAAATTTCAAGGCAGGAAAAAAAAAAAGGTTCGTAGGGAGATTAAATATTCAATTCTTTGGATCTTATCATCTGCCATGAACACAACTAATAACATAGAAAACCCGTGGCAATGCATGGCTAACCAAGCAGGGACTGCAAAGACGGGAGAGAAAAGGGGTAGTTCAACTTGAAAGCTGATTTTCCAAATGCCTAATCACTTCTCATCAAGAAAAAAAAAAGTTATAATCAGGCAATAGAGACTTGATACATTCCTGTACTACAACTAGGGAGACTATATATTAGCGCATTAGCAGCATCTTCAGATACGTCACTGCTTTTCCCGAACAACACGGAATATCTTAATAAAAAGCATCAGAGATTTGCAACCACGGCCAAGACTCGCATGCTGTATTTGAGAAGAATTTCTCTAGTGCTGCAGCATTATTGCAAAGGAGCTGTGAAATGTGGACATCACAAGGGACAGTTTTAACCACGTTATAACCCACTGAAATCACTGCAGGCCAGTTCAGAAAGGAACCAGAGCTGGTTGTGCTTTCACAAACATTTGTGAGTTTTCCTACCTTTTCTTTTTTTTGTGCGTCTTGGAGATAATTTCACTATGTAAAACAAGCTATAATAAAATCTCTCTCTTTTACAACTGCTGAAAATATACATCAGATAAATATTCTGCATTGGCACAGACAAGGAGGAATCAAACCGAGTCACAAACCTGCGAAGATATTGTCAGTGATTACAAGCCACTCATTTAAAATCCATCTCTTGCACGAATTTTTGAGATTTCCAGACCTTACTCTGCACCTATTGTTGGAAAAGAAGAACATAAAAAAAAAATGTCCTCCCAGGAACACGTTGCTGCTGTAATTCCAAATAAATTTCACTCCTCTTTCTTTCCTCCCCTTCTCCCAGCTCCAGCTTCTGCAGTGCCCTTTGCTGCGCCACAAAGCTCCATTGTGCCAGTCCAACAAAGGCAACAACAGCAGCAGTCAAGGGTTTCAAGGTTATGTCACCCTCACCGTGTCACTGTCTCCAAAATCTCAACTTTCCCAGTCTTGGCATCTATTTCAGCAGTCATCTGCAAAAGAAGGGTTACACCTCCAAGCTAACAAGCTTGCATTTGCTTCCCTCCACACTCTGCTTGCTGCCCGCCAGCACAAGGGACATTATTTGCCACTGAAATGCTTACGCCCTCCCTCACACCCGGCTTCTCCCTCCGTTTGCTGAAAGCAAAGCTCTTCGCAGCTCCATTCAACTCAAAAATCACCACCTGTGCTAAATATAGACCTTCCATCCCACAAAGACACGGCCAAAAACCAGAAGCAACAATAAGACAAGCTCAGTTTACCCGAAAACTTCCTGCATTTGTGCTGTTTATATCCAGACTCCGAGGAGGAGCAAGCAGTTTCACCTGACATAAAATAGAAGCATCAGTGGAGGGAGGAAGACCTGCCTTGTGAGACATAAAACAACCCCCCAGGGAGATGGATCACTGTAATTAACTTGATTTCTAATGTAACAGGTCCAAGTCCTTCTTTACACTTCGCTCAGCTGCTGCTATTTGTTTTTTTTCTATCTGGCCTAATATAGACGACATAGTTCCTTCTTACTCTTGGGCTGCCTGCACTGTAAAGCTTCAAAGTTTGGCTTTTTAAAGTTCATATATTAATTTAAAAAAGTGCAGAATACGAGACTTGCAGACATAACGTACTAATGCACTGCTCCAAATCAGAAGCTGTAATTAAGTTTCAGTATCTCCTATCACTAATAATCACCCAGGCAGCAAAAGGACAAATTCCTTCCCTTCTACCCCTTCTGCCCCCGAGGCGCCGCTGCCCTACTAGTTAATTGGAAATTAAACGTTCTCTTGACGGACAAAATTAGAGATGCTTCTGACCCTAGCGAAGAAATAATCAGCAGAAAAGAAAAACATCTTTCTTGAAACGTGCAAAATTGACGTTCTGCGACCGACTTTCGGCGGAGAACTTTGAAACTGGAGTTTCCAGCCAAAACTCCAGTTCAACTTGAAAGCTTGGAAGCAGCAGCCAGGGCCTTTCCTGAGGAGACGGGAGGTGAAGATAGAAGATTAAGATACATAAGAAAGCCCTAAAGGCTCAGGCTGATATGAAGATGCAGTAGGCGGGGGACACACATAGATTCTCCCACTACAACAGGCCGTAAAACAAAGTAAGTCTTTTCATTGAGCGCCAGTAACAAAACGTAATAAAAATAATTGACAAGTAATTTTACAAGTCGGTTGCCAGTCGCTGCAGACTGGGGCCTCCTGGGGTTTCTAGCCCTCTCCTCACTAATGTGCTGGCAGTTTTCCTCTTTCTTGTCAGCAAAACACGAGGTAAAACTTGAATTGAGGACTTGTGCCTTTAGGACTGTCAATCTAGAGCTCCGTTGCACTCATTCCCCAACAAAGTAAAAAAAATCCATCTTAAAATAATTACGTACTTGGTCCGTGGTGTCTGGCTGATTTTAAAACAGGAAACATTACTCAATGCTGGGCTTCTTAATTTAATATTTGACTATTCGTTTCGTTTCCAGCATGGATTTTCCAAAAATCGATAATCCCAACACAAAGGTGTCCTCGTGCGCAACGTGCAGAAAGCAGCGATGCCCCTCATTTTAAAAAAATAATTCCCATAGTTCATTTAACAGTACAATTAAGTGCCTATAGCAACAGTGCAAATATGTGTTTTGGCTTGTAACTTACATTTTTGAAGCAGCAGCTTTGCTATAAAGCTGCGTTTTGGCAACCTATCTGTCACCATTCAAACCTAATGAGAACGGGGCAATTCTGGTGCACAAATGCTCCTTTTAGCACTGGAAGCACCTGACTTACTGGAAGACTTACCGTTTTGGAAGTATTTCATGAGAAATACCCAACATGACTAAACAAAAGCTGAGGAACGAACTGAGGATTTCTATGGAAAGAAGCAGGTAGGCTGGGTAAACCTTCAACAGGAAGGTTTGTCATTAGATTAGCATCTTAGCTCCATAAAACCAGCCAAAATATGACAGCAAACACTAGTGAGAATTTTCAGGTTATTAAAAACGTGTCATCAACGGGAAAATTTCTACTTTCCTCCTTTGCAGGAATAAGGCTTCCTCTGAACACACGTTCGGTCCTCAGGGCCAACATCTGTGTCCGTAACCGCTTGCACAGCCACAAATTGCAGCATCAACCACCTACTACTGCCTGGGTTATAAACTAGGGTGTTGGGAGCTGCAGGGTTAATGTAGTTCCCCCTAAATTAGAAGCATTTTCATCCTCAGAGCCAGCCTATGGATGAGGGATGTCAAGTGCCTCTTATGTATTAACCTGTGCCAAGCAGGCCCACCTAAAATTCATATTCCCACCTGGAAGCCCAACAGGACCTCTCTGCTGTGACCCAGAAGACAGTTTGCAGGGCCTATCATGATCACAACATGAGAGAGAATATTAAAGTTTAAGCAAGGATTAAAAACACTGGTTTTAGATCCAAACACAACATACTAGGTTNGCTGTGACCTAGGAGACAGTTTGCAGGGTTGTGTTGCATGATCACAACATGAGAAAGAATATTAAAGTTTAAGCAAGGATTAAAAACACTGGTTTTAGATCCAAACACAACATACTAGGTTTGCTTATGAGAAGCTCAGTCACAACTTATTTGCACGCAAGATCTGCATATTTCTTCTTATAACGTAGTGCTTCAAGTGACCACTAAAGTGACCACTGCTATTAAAGTACCAGCTTACTCCATTTGGGAAGGATTCAAGGCTAAGGGATAGGTGGATTTGTCCATTCAGTTACCCTTGCTTCAAATCCGATGAGTCTCTTGGCTAGGAATGCTGTTTACTGTGTCACATGAATCTAACCACACATACTCAATATGAAAAAAAGAAAATAATAATTATGTGGGTGGCTTCATTGGAGTCGATAGCTTATTTTTAGTCAGACATGTACCTTGTTCAACCAGGTCTTTAACAAAAAAAAAAATAGCCACACATATTAGTGGACCTTGATAATCAAAATGGCAATTTAATGAGCACCCATAACCTGCTGTAATTGTGTATTGCCCACCGCAACTCTGCAAGTGACGCAGCAGCTCCGTGTCCAACTGCCTTTTTATGCCATCCCAGCTACATGAACAAGGGATTACGGACGTGCACCAAAGGTAGGGACGTGTATTGCTTTAACTTTGCATTTCTTTAAAGTGCAAAAGCCAAGAGAAGCTGCAAGCACCATCAAGGTGCTACACTAAGATGCTTGAGTATTTATTAGCTGAACAACAGGTCATGCAGCTTTGCCCCTTGAAGGATAAAGACAGACTCCTACTTTTTGATAATAGAAATTGTTCGTTTTTTACTCTTGGATGACTGAATTTCAACTCATGCTGGAAAGCAGGATCCCCTTCAACTCCCATCCCTTCTTGGTTTACTTCATCTTCCAACTCCCTCTATATTTAATGCGTTCTAAGTGACTCGAATTCGGATCCTCGTTGGAGCCTGTGTCCCAGGAGCTCATTTTGATGACTAAAACTGCAGTTTCCGATTCCAGATTCACCATTCCCAGTGCTCAGCAAACAAAAGCTGGAAAACCAGCAACGTAGCTAATGCAAACTAAGTTGCAAAACCTACCTGCTTAGTGCTGTGTGACAAATACTCCCTTACATGAGGTTGCCTGTGCTGTGCTGACACTCTTGCCAAAAAGAGCAACTGCAATGCCCCTATTTTACTCTTAGGTGAGATATTTATACACACTTTTTAATGTTGTTTTACTGCTGTTTAGACATAACAAATGAGTCTGTGGCACATTTGAGGATTTAATCATCATTTTTTGCTCTAATTTCAGGGCTTTAGATTGACAAAAGTAAGAAAAAATAATAATTTGGACAGCATTTGTATGCATTCAAGTAAAATCTTTACATTTTTGCTTTTATGAAGTATGCACTTAAAAGAAAACCCTGAATACTGAAATAGCCCCAGAAGCTAAATTGGCAATGCCCTGATTTCAACTAGGAGATTTTATAGAATATAAAAGAATATAAAGAAGAAGAATAGAATACAAAAGAGGGAAAAAGAAAGTTCACGTTCTTACACTCCTAACCTAAAATGTTATCGGGTCAAAACAGTTCAGACATCAAATATGATTTCCCTATAAAACCCAAGAGTGTCCAGGAAATCACAGGGAGCGTTTCTGTTAACTTCCTATAGTTCCTATGTAACTTTCCCACCTGTTTTACAGGACCTGGATCCAAGGAGGACCTGTTGATTCTGAAAGACAAGTGTAAACCAAAAGAGCAGGAGACAACGAGCAACCGAGTCAACAAGAGGGTCTTGAAACCCGCAACGAGAACCATGACCCACGAATAGGGTTTGATGGCACGAGGTCTGTCAAACTCTCTCAAACTTAGTTACACAAAACCTACAAGAAAAACCTGCAGGATCCTGTTAATTCCCTTGCAGATTAACGACTTTTTGCTTCCTTTTCTGCAGCTACAGAAGTTGCTCTCAAACGGGGCACTTCATCAGTGGACGTTAATCAGGGCTGCGCTTTCGCGCATTAGCCGTATATCCAGAGCAGTTAGATAACCTCTGTCACCCAAGAGATGAGTTCCCAGTTCTGACAAGCTGCATTAATCACGATCCTTAAATCATCTTTTCCCACCGCTCACGCGCGGTGCTAAATTACCTTGAACTATTTTTCACACAGAACAGGATCTCATCAGCAATCGTCAAGACCGTCAAGTTGGACTGCATAATGCACAGATACGTATAGCTCAGCTCTTAACACAAAAGCAATTACTCCTGAATTTCAGTGCTTCATAGCACTGAGGCTACATCATGATGATCTAAGGGTAAGAAAGAAAAAAAACAGCTTAAATCATCTTAACGCATCAATATTCACTAAAGCATCACAGTGCAAAACCAAGCCCAGAACATTAGAACTGAAGGAGCTTAACAAGCATGAGGCAAATCACTTACAAAAGGGGATTATAAAGCTTCAAAACCAACACACAAGCATTACAATTAGAGCGAGCGCATAAATCCTGATAGCATTCAACCCATGAACATAAAATAGAGGTTCTTGGATTCGGAGATTAAAACATCGTGGTTTTGACTGTATTAGCGCGGTGCATTTTAAGACTGTAGAACAATCCACAGCTGGAAATACTGAGTCTGACCATGCTAGTTTTACAGCAACAGCTCTACGAGAACTCTCATTTCCCTAGTGCCCATTTGCACAGAGCTTCTTCCTTAATAAACCATATCCAAAACGATATCCAAATAAACCATATCCAAGCGCGTGCCAACGCTTGCCACCGTCTTGCACGTACCCCAAGCAGCACACACACGCACCTATTCATTAGGTACACAAAGCTCAAAATAGTAGGTGAAATGATGTCAAAATGATTCAAATCTTCCACGTTCTTTCGCAATTTCATCAATATCAGCACAAAACACGCTCCAGCAGCACCCAAGGCCACGTCAAGACACTCAGAGTCCTGCAACGAGGGAAAGCAGCAAAAGAGGGGAAAAATTTGCTCCTTCCTTTGCATTCCTACGGTTACCTATGCACTATCCATAATGCGCTCGAGCTCTCCGTAAGGCTTTCAACTCCACCTCCAGACAGCTAACACGACTCCAATATGCTTTTATATCAAGATATCAGCACATCTGTCTTGCATTGCAGGCATTTGGAAAATTCATCTACCTTACGCTGCCGATATCAAGACAGACGCAGACAACCCGGCGCAGAAATAACCACCGAGACTCATTTTTCTTCAGTCTTCAGCTCTTATTATTCCTGCGAGTTGTTTTTTTTATTATTAAAGGAGGATGAAGATTTATTTGTCTTGACTCATCTTAGTACACCATCATTATCAAATATTGGCCTATGCATATGAAAGCGTACGATTTCTCATGGATACTTATTTCAAATTAGGAAACATGTCATACTAAGCAACACGTGACTAAAAACAAATTACCGTTTTGGAAGTAACGAAAAAAATGCAATTATGGAAAGCTCTCAGACTGCCATTTGTCAAAACAACATGACCATACGATTACAATTTGTGATTAAAACGATAAAATAAGCTGACTTGTTGAGTTACATCGGACAAAAGTAGTTTTCAAGCCTGCAGCATGACCTGGCTAATCAGTGTTTTGAAAGTATGACAAATAAAGGCTCCCCGTGGTTATTCCTGCTATTTTATAAAAGGTGGCAGTATCTGTCAGAAATCCAGCTACTTTTCCAGGGTCCAAACATGGATTTTGTGAAGGGACTAGTCGGTTTGTCAGGAATGACCACGGTCTGGTCACACATTCAAGGCAACTATGTGAAGAACGAGAGTTCTTCATATTAGGAAGCTCATCTGGACTTCCAGAGTACACTAAAAGAAATAACCGATTCCTTTTTCACTTAAAAATCCTGGCTTTCTTTAAGACATCACCATGCCCTGGATTGCAACTCCTCAAGCAACTCCTGTGAAAAGCTGAGGTCAATATAATAGAAGAAAAATCCCATACTCTGGCAGAAATAAACTGCTCTATGAGCTGAATACTGATTACCATAGCCACTGTTTGGATTTTTATTTCACAATACCCAACGCATCTCTGCCCAGGCACCAATCATATTGCTCACACTTGCTTTAAAGTTTATGACTGTAACTATATCCAGCTCATTTAACCATCCTAATAAACCTCCATCTCTGTATAAGCCATTAAATAAGACATTAAGAGCATACTGAACATACCTGTTGAAGAAGCGACACAAGCAAAATATAAGAGTACAGTGAAAAATGTTTGTATTTGTCTAAGTGAGAGCCTTCATTTTGCTCTGCCTTAGTGAGATGCATCAAAAATTTCATTTTTTTCGCTTGTTTTTGTTTTAGTTTTTACTCTCCCAGGTGACACTAAGCTAACGGTAGGGATGACTATGGGGAAAATTTGACCATATAAATCCAATATTCACAAAACGGATATCAAAAGTTATCAATAAAAAAACCAGCTGATCGCAACAAATCTCGATGGCGACTTGTACTTTATTCATGCTGCAAAGCCAGGTCTACAGCCCCCGCAAAAGCTGGGGCAGGGTTTAATTTTAGGCACGCCATCCCAAACACCATCCAGGATCTTGGGAAGCTCATTGGCGTCACAAAATCCATCCAGGCCAAGGAATTCACCCCGGATCAGTGCAAGGGTATCCGGACCAAGAGGAGATAGAGCAGCCTTACGCAGGATTACGAGCCCAGCCCTGTCAAACCTCCTCTCGGATACTGCAGTCTTAAAACCTCCTCTCATCTCATTTCACCCCAGCCACCTTCTCTTCCCATCCGTCCCCCCAAATTTTACCATCCAACTAGAATGCTAAAGTATGAATGAAAATGAGGACAGGATTACACCCATAGAAAATAAATCTCATTGAAATCTGTTTTTTTTTATGCTGTCTCATTGCCTTTCTGGGTACTTTTCTACTTAATATTTTGTCTTTCTGTTTTTACAGCACAGCAGTATTTATTTGAGGAGAGAAGCATATTTGGTCTTGGTCTGCTTCCTTTTCCACTTCTTTTCTTTCCTGGCAGTTTCCACATCCAGTCTGAAACAATCTAGCCCTTAATTACAGAGTCTAGTCTACTACGCTCACAATAAAACAGACAATTTCTCAGGCATGAAATGTATTTTGCTTGAGAAATGTGACAGTCTGATTCTACAGGCTTCCCCTCGCCCCAATATTTGCTTTTGTCTTCGCATTTGATTCTGATTTGTTTTTATCTCTAAGCCAAAGCAATCACAATATTCATATCTAGATTATATCCGCTCTTTTCATTTCTCCACACTTCCTGCAAAAATGCAAATTCCTGCCAGACTAACTTCATTATATTTAGCAATAGCGCACCATGCAGTTTCATCTAAATGCACATATCTTCCCTTCTAAAATGTAAATACAAGAAAGCAAAATATTAAAGATTTTTTAAATGTGCTGATGGGTGCTCCTCGAATCAGCAGTGAGTTTTGAGCACTTTTCACCAAGTTTCAGGCCCAAGAAAGGGCAGAAATGAACTACTCAGAACATCTCTGTTGCTGAGAAATGTGATTACGGGTTCATCTTGCTCTATCACCTTCAGAAAATAAAACCAGCGGTGCCAAATAGCCATTCCCTTCGCTGAGCCTTCCTCAAAACAGCATTTGTCCACACTAATTTATTATGTGACCCCAGAAAAATTTTATGCAACTAATTAATAAATCGCAGAAGAGCGATGAGCAGCACTTCCATGACACAGTCCTCAGCAAGCAAGTTGAAAAAATACATACGATCCTGTGCCTTTATATACAATATAAAGTATCTTTGCTTCTCTTTCTTCACAGAAAGAACACAGCTTCCCTAAAAGCTGAATCCAGGAGTTTCTTGTGTACATTACAGTGAAGTCTACCAAACACACCTTTANCCAGAAAAAGCAGAAATCGTCGTTTTATGAAACTAATTAATAAATCGCAGAAGAGTGATGAGCAGCACTTCCATGACACAGCATCCCTAAAAGCTGAATCCAGGAGTTTCTTGTGTACATTACAGTGAAGTCTACCAAACACATCTTTATAGTTAGTGATAAAAGGGAAGAAAAATCCCATCCTGATCTGAGTAGTCAAAGCACAGACACTCGATGTCAGCAAAGGCAATTCCCCTAATTTCAAAGGCACCTAATGAAGTTGTAAACGTTTCTGGAACGGAGGGGATGGTCAGAAAACATTCACAGAGTGGGCAGTTCTCGGGGGGTAAGAGACCTACCCCTGCAGACGGTGCCGTTGCCCACGTAGCCCGGCTTGCAGGTGCAGCTGTGGCCCCGGACGGTGTTGGTGCAGATGGCGTTGGCGTCGCAGCTCCGCTCGCCGCTGCCGCACTCGTCGTGCTCTGCAAGGGGAGGAAGGACAAGCAGGTGAGCGGGTTTTTGCAGCCTGCTGAGCCCACAGCCCCAACGCAAGTCATCACACCAGGCTGCTGGGACGGCTGAACGCGGGAGGAGGTAGCCGTGGGACTGCTTCAAGTCCAAGAGCCGGTGCACAGGGTGACAGGAGGTTATTTGGGGCCCAAAGCAGGTAAAAACAACAGGGGAGGAGGCTACAATGAAGAGCCCCTGAAGGAGGGCACCACAGAGGAAAAGCTAGTGTGAAGACTAACCTTCCCACGGGCCATTATCAACAGTAACGAACATAAACACAGTGTAAATACCAGAGAGGACACCCAAAAGCACATTCTTTACCGAAACCACAGCTCAGCTGAATCTCCAGCAACTGTAACAACATTTTATGTTTTTAGGGCACCGTTCATACCACAGGACCCCAAAGAAACTTCTAGGCAAACAGGCCATGCTTTGCTTTTGTGCAATGACTCCAGCTACTGCCCCAGAACCAGACTTGCTGCCCTTGATTCTTCTGCACCATTCTGCATCAGTTAAAAGGTGCTGAACTCTGAAGTTTTTCCCTTCTTCCTGCAATTACTAGGAGCTCCCGTTATGTAGTAGGGTTGCAAAAGTCAAACCTGCCTTTATTTCCCCCCACACACACTTCTAATTTGTATTTGTTAGTAGGCAAGATGCTGCTGTCTCAAGGAGGAGGAAGGAAATCTCTGCATGAGGAATCCCCAAAATCCCTTAACAGCTGCATGGCTGCAACAACGGGAATTGTGGAAGGCATTTTCCCTGCTGCAGATGTGCCTATCGATGATGCTGCATCCTAATACGGAGGAGAAAGCATTGATTTTCTGTCAGGTTACAGAAAACTTCCATTGCAAAGGGAAAAAAATCCTTAAGACGCCGTCAGCAGCGAGTTCCCCTGCATTCCTTCTCCCACACAAGATATCGCCCATTGGACCACTCGGTGCTCATGATATTTGGGAAAGAAACAGGTATGATTTTTGAAGAGCACTCAAAGTGCAACTCCAAGCTTTCTTCGCAGATAAGTTTATGTAGTCTCTGAATGTTATTTTCACAATTTAGTGGTTCTTTCCTGCAGGAAAGCTGGTTATTGCCACTTATCTCCATTTGTTGTTTTGGTGAAAACCCGGAAAAAAACATCACTTCTGCTGTGCTTTTGTTTCCCTCTGTAATAAAATGAGGGCATGCTGTAACGTCTTTTAGTTTAGCGCTACTCTGAAATCCTCACATCTCAAGATTATATTAAAGGCAAAGAATATCCATCTTCTGCTGTGAAAAAATGAAAACTCTAATATTAAACTGCCACTTTACATTTTCCTTAATTTTTTCTTTCCTGCAAGCAGAGAAAACAGATGAACAAGCAGAGAGCATGGATTTCATCCCATTACACGAGAGCCCCGTTTCATCTTGGAAGGTTTGGATCCCTGTGCTTGCTTCCCAGCCCCAAGTTCCAACCAAACCCACCAAACGATGCATTTATGGCCTTTAAAGCAAAACTCCTACAGAAAACTTCCATGTGCCCAAGCCTACCCTGGGAAAGCCCTGCTTTAGCCACTTGCCTCAGGACATCAAAATCACATGAATTTGAACAAAAGTCTCTTGTGGCGCTGGGGACACTGATGATGCCAAATTGCAGAACACTTTATACTATGGAGAGAAAGAAAGGAAAGGCAAAGGAAGGAGAAGAGCAGAGGAAAGAGCAGAGNTCTTTAAAGCAAGGAGAAGAGCAGAGGAAAGAGCAGAGGAAAGAGCAGAGGAAAGAGCAGAGGAAAGAACCCATAAAGTGCTGAGATCACAGCAGGGTGAGAGGGAACCCAAATTCAGCAGTTCTAAGCCCTAAATTTCTGTTACATCTTTCATATCTCCATTCGGGGGTTAAGCTGAGCTGGAAGCCCCCAGTAGAAGTGGTGCAAGTGGGTTCTGTACACGGATTTTATCTACCCAAACCAGCACATGGTGTATTAATTCAGGCTGTATTGCAGAAACACAATACAACCACATAAATATAATTTGGAGCAACGTGCGCAACGTAAAGAGGATTTGCTGTGTATTTATAAAGACAGATTAAAGAACAACCGTATTTCTCCTCCTCTTTCAGATGGTCATGGTAAAAACAGCAAGCAACAATAAAGCGAAGAGCCATTAGTCCAAAATTCATAANTCGGGGGTTAAGCTGAGCTGGAAGCCCCCAGTAGAAGTGGTGCAAGTGGGTTCTGTACACGGATTTTATCTACCCAAACCAGCACATGGTGCATTAATTCACGCTGTATTGCAGAAGCATAATACAAACAACCACATAAATATAATTTGGAGCAACGTGCGCAACGTAAAGAGGATTTGCTGTGTATTTATAAAGACAGATTAAAGAACAACCGTATTTCTCCTCCTCTTTCAGATGGTCATGGTAAAAACAGCAAGCAACAATAAAGCGAAGAGCCATTAGTCCAAAATTCATAACACAAAATTGGAATATGAGGTTGGTTCTCCCCTGTACAACTCAATAGTCTATAATGAATTTCAGGTTTATAATTCTAAAAGGTACTTTTGATACAGTTTGGTTTTAGTAGGTAAATATACTAAGGTAAAATTCATTCAAGGGCAGGACACAGAGGAGCAAAGCCCCAGTGCTTCCTGCAAAATAACAGCACGGTGACTTTATCTTTTACAAAACAGGAGATTCACAAAGTCTACAGATTTTAATAAGAAAATGAACTCCTATTGTAACATATAACACATAAGACAAGGAACAGCTTCTGGTGTTAAACACCAAATTATTTAGACCATGTTCTGAAAGAGTAGATACATGTTGCTCTTTGCTAATGACTAAGAAACAGTATGTTTAATTTGATAACATTCTGATTGTGCACGTATTTGCCTAACTGAAAAAAATCTATATATCTCTTGAATCTTCCCTTTTGAATAACAACCAGGTATTTCTTTTGGTTTCCTGGAACCAAAAGGGCACTTGCCTATTTACAATTGAGCTTCCAAAAGATATGGCTGATGTAATCCTTGTTTGTTGTTTTTATTTATTTTTTAATGTATTGTAATAAACTAGTCTGCCTAGACATAGAAGCGTCTGGAAACACTTTTTTTTATTATTATTATTCTTTTTGCCTCAATTTAACATATAAAAACTTTAGCTATAAAGTGTAGTGAGTTGAAACTACCTTTTGAAATAGCTGGGGCAGAAGCACTTGCTATTAAATTTCAGCCATCTACTTTTTAGCATTCAGGTCAGTTCACAATTTGGGTTTTTGTCTTCACGGAGCACTGTTTAACTGTCTCTTCTTGCATTTCAAGCACTGTGCAATAAGGCAGAAGCCAAATAAAAAATGGAAATATTTCATCAGGGTTACGTAAATGGCCCTTTTTCCCCCCCTTTTCATACTGCGCGCTTAATTATGTGAATAAACCCAGTGCCTAAAGGTGGGACATGGATTATGCTTGAATATCATATACTCACACGTTGAGATTTTCATGTATATGAACACGAGACCTTTGGCTGCCAGGTATTTACAGGACAGGCGTCCTAAAGAGCCTCAGGAATAACGTGATGTGCCCAATTCCACAGCTCCAAGGAATTCCAGGCTATCAGGCCCCCTCTTGTAGAAGCAACTACAGATTTTGGGGCTGAACACATCACAGCGCTCAAGACATCAGAAATGGGCAGATTTATGTAATGGCCAATTCCTATTTTTCATTTTGTTCCCGATGGGGATCTCGTATTCCGCTCATCTCCGACCACAGCTGAAGAATGAGCTGGCATTTTCAGGAAGCAACTGGCAACAATTCCAAGATCTCTCCCTTGAATGGGAATGGCTAATTTAGAGCATTTGTATATATATACCTCCTTTTTATTTTTTTTTCTTGTAACAAAAAAGTACTTTATCTCTATGTTCTGCCTCACTACTTTATATATATAAAAAAAAATGCACTAATGGCACCTACTTGAATTTCCATGAGAAGTTCACCGAGGAGTGCTGAGGAAATTCTAAATAGTTGCAATAAAAATGTTTACTTTTGCGAAATCAGGATGCATAATAGGTAGTACTGCAGAGGGAAACACTGCAAGCATAAGAGAAGCAGCAGTAAAGAGACTAAGCAGAGCTCTTGCCAGCACAGTATAAAATATTTGCACATATATCTTAAGTGCCCATACAACAAATGCGAGGAGGAGGGAAGGAAAGACATTTGGTTTTATTGTTTTCTGAACACGGTACTAAAGAAAACACGAAGGCAAAAGTAAGAGCAGAAGCCAGAAAGAAGAGACTTGAAAACTGAGGCTTAAAGCAAAGACGCATCCGAGTCTCCCAGGAAGCTTCGCAAAGTTAAAGACTGCGTTGAGCAAACAGATTGGGAACTAGGTCAAACATCTGAAAATTCAGGAGTCACTGGAAGCAAAGCGTTATTTTCTCTGCACTTTGTACTTTACTTCCCTCCTCTTTTCACGCGCCGGAGCTGCAAGGATGTGTCAGGTTAGCACGGATGAAAATCGGCGTGTTGATACAAAAAACAGCTACTACATCATTTGTGATAAGAGTCACAGCATCAAGGGGTTTTTTTTAACCCAGAATTGCCATGTTGTACCTGTCAATACAGAAAATATCAGAAGTATTGACACATATGAAAATTCCAGAACCTTTTATAAATGCATCTTTTCTAAGGTGCGATCTTGTAGTAAAATGGAGATCCACCTGGTGTGTTCTTCTTTTAAACCGCATGCTCAGCTACAGAGTTCTTGTTGAAAACCCACTTACTCCTTTTTGGATCCATTCCTGTCTCATTTTCCACACGCTTAAAAGTGATATTCAGAAACAGAAAGCTGTTTGTAAGCAACGTGCACAAGGACATGCCACCAGATTTGGGGGCGCGAGGGTGGCGACAAGCCACCAGATTCAATTCGGCTCCGTTCTATAAAAGAAAGAGAAACTCGATTCAGGAGTCTGGAGAAAACTCCATGCTTAAATATGCAAACAAACAAAAAAATCCACCCTGGAAGAAGCCTCCCTTCGCTGTCAGAAAAGCTCTTTTGTTATCTTAGCGCTTTGAAGCTTTGGCCAAGTGATGTCGTCAAAAGAACAAGCTCTTGCAAGAGCAAGTTCCTTGCGGAGCAGCGAGCCAGCGAATCCACAGAACTTACGGGAAAAGACTTCAGGAGGGAGGCTCAACTCCAGGGAGATCAGATGATCTTTCAAAGCTCAACCTAAGCGTCAAGGATTGCCCATTTTCCACGCGGAGGCTTCAGAAGAATTCCCAAATATAACAGGAGCAGAGCGCGGATGAGCTCTATTGCCAGCCCCAGAGATCAGAATCAATCTCCCTTTACACAAATTTTTGCACAGGGGAAGGGAACAGGGAGCTTCGCTAGTGAAATAGTGGCATATAAAACCATTTTTAAAAACGAAGCGATATCTGCAATTAAGGCAAAGTCACGAAGGAGCAAGAAATGGTTCAAAAATTTGGCAAAAAAAGTAGTACTGTACATACAGGGGGAAGAAGTAGTGATGAAGATTGAAAAACTATACCCATTTGCAAGATCTAAAACATCTTAAAGGTGTTCCTCCTTATTGGATTTTTAAGTCAGAATGATGTCCAGAATTATGTCCAAATTATTGGACATAACTATTTATTTCTCTACTTAACATAGCAGTGAAGCAGACAGTCTGATAGAGACAATTTAAGTCTTGAAACTCAATTCAAGGCACCACACATGGAAAACTATCCACTTCCACATGGATCAGGGTAGTAAGTCACTAGTAATGAAAAGGTCGGGATAACAAACACCTCGAGGAAGTGCTCAAATTCTTATATCACAGGAGATCTTGTCTAGCAGCTGCCACTACCTAACTTAGTTGCATTATTATTATATCTTAAGAACCAGTTTTATTTTGCCTGTGTTTTAGAAATATAGTCCAAATAACTGCATTTGGTATCCAAAAAAAAAAAAAATAGAACCTAAAGCAATATGGTCCTGATTAATTTATACAGCAATGTAAGTTAATCTAAAAAGACATCCTGCTTTTTATCTATGACATTGTGAAAGGCCCATATTTTACATTGATGATTGGGACCCCCATTTTTCAGGCATTTTCAGTCCAAGGCCAGCTGTAGTTTTTGGACTTTCAATGACCCAATGTGAACCTTTGAACACGATTTAAGCTGGTATTTCACAGCAGCTTGACGAGCTTACACTGCGAAAAGGTCAGAAGAGCTTCAAGAGGCTTTTTCTAGCACTCCACGATGCTTTAACTTCCACATAAAACAGATTAGAAAAAGCAAGCCATACCCCATTTCGATCCCCCACAAAAGAGCTATTGCAATATATTAAGGCAGAATCATTTCCAAATATACTGCACATGTGGCACGTGTGTTAATTTGCTCCTACAAGAACACACGCAATCCCAGTGCAAGTGTTACGGCACAGTTCAAGCATAACGAGGACGGGACACACATTATTTCTTTGCACCCATTAAAGGTGCAACGAAAAGGCCTGCGGAGTGTTGGACCGTGCATTACAGGTGATATGAAAGTCACGCAGGCTCAGGATACTTTTATGAGTTTCCTGATTTAAACGGCCACAGAGGTTAAACAGGCAGGCAGCAACCCCAAAGACACCCCAGAAGTATATTCTATTTTCTCTTTCTTTTTAATATCCATATTTTCCATGCTTTCACACTACAGAATAATCTCTAAGGAAAAATGCAATACAATCAGACTCGCCTGTTCTGGTTTGCTTGTTTTTTTTTTTTGGGAAAGCAACTAGGTGTGCTGCTTCCATGGCGCTGTTTGGCTTGCAGAGCGAGTTGGCTGAAGCAGCATGTAATTTCTGACAATCCTGTAATTTTCTGTTCATCAACTCACATACAAGCAGATTTTAATTTCAGTCTAAGGCTCCGTCAGAAGGAAATTTTCCCTGTATTTAACATCAAGGTGAAATACCAGCTGGAGAACCCTTTTTATTCTATGCTAAGTAAAAATCTCAAGTGCAACATGTGTCTAAAGCCTATATTTTTTTGTATATTATATATCTCGCATAACTGCAGGAAAACACGTGCCCTGAGCTCCTAGCTATTCCAAGGCGTTTCTGTTTAACTGTTTTCTTCCCCCAATAATCTTGTGCCTAGTCCTTTGCTATGCCCCTCACCTTCCATAAGGAAGCAGCATGTCGTTTGGCTTCTGTAGATTCTGCCTTGGGTTTATCCAGCATTTTGGGGGCTGATCCTCAGTTCTCCAACTCCCTGCTGGCTCCTCCAAGCCTGTCCACCCTGAGCCTTCTCCCTCTGCTTAACTTGGCTCCTTGCACATGTTCCTATTTGAAGAGCAGAGCCTGAAATCCTCCACAAAGACTTTCTTACCCCCAGAATAAAAATATAAGCAAGTAAAAAGTAGACAGCACTAAGAGCTTACACTAGAATCCCTCTCCTGAATTGCAGCATAAATTCCCCCAAAGGAGTATTATAAACAATGCTCAAGATGAGAAAAGGCAGCAACGAGACCACTAGCAGCAGTGAAGAAGGCAGCAGGATGCAGGGGTTGGAACAGGAGCCACAATCCAAATTTCACTCTTGTCTTATTAACTGCAGTCGTCTGACTTGGTGGTAAAGATACCTTTTACCACCTCTTTTTGGAGAGCAGTATATAGGAAGGTGTTATGTCAGAGCAAAACTCAGCTAATACAATGAAGCTGCTTACCAAGACAATGTGCAGCAGCTGAAACAAAAAAAAAAGCGTAAAAAAAAAAAATAGAATAAACCTGACATGTCAGTGGTAGGTGACAGGTAAACATTATGACATCCTGGAACCCAAGTGACATTTCAGGAACAGCTCGTCTATACAAAGCACAGCAAATAAGCAAGAGACCATTTGAAAGGGCTTGCTGGCAATCACGGAACAACTCACGGAAGAGCTGGGAAAAGGCTGACAAAAGCCTTTTGGGACCACAAGAGACGCAGACTTATTATCCCGGGTTAAGCATTAGCCAGACACCTGCCCTGACACCCCAGGAAAGGGGGTGTCAGGAGCTATAGGCCAGCCGTGAGTTTCCTCCAGCATCAGGAAAAAACTAAAGGATCACAGGCTTTTATTTTTCAAGTGAAGGCAGCAATCCTCCCGCAGCTTCTGCTTTTAACCCCGAAAGGTATTTTGTGTCTTTGCTTGCCTGTTTCCTACCAAAATTGCCCTAGTTTCCTCTGCCCCATGGCAGGGATGCACGAGGAAGGGATGCAGTCGAATTGCAGCAGCTCTTCGATAAGCAGCAGCTCTGCAGTGGCATCTAAGGGGCTCAAACCCAATTACCGTCACCGCCGATCAGCCTCTCGTGTCACTTTTGCAAGACAGGTGACAAATGCCAGCTCCTTTTTACAACAGAGAATATGAGAGTAGAGGGATGTGTCCCCAGAGGATCCCAGAGCCTGTTACCTGGTACAAGGATCAGCACTAAATTAGCATTAGAGTAACTAAATAGCTCTGTCCCACGGGAGACTCCAGGCCTTTTGATTCTTTTCTACTCCTCAGGAAACCTGAGCATACAGACAAGTCCTGTGGCACCACAGGGATAAATTCCCCAGGGAAAATCTCCTGCCAGAAGCTCTCAGGCATAGACTGAATGTCAGCTGGGAGCCTTCTATGCAGACTCTTGCATCCAGCAATGGTTAAACATTAATAACAACGTGGAAAGCACAAAAAAAAAAAAGATTTTTTGATACCGGGTACCTGCACAAGTCCCCCAAAGTCATCTTGGGGAGCACACAGTGTTGGGTGCCATGTGCCAGTTCGGAAATCAATAGGATAGGAACGCGGTCCAAATATTTAACAAGAGGCAAGATAAGGTCAAACAGGCTGAAAAAATTATACACATCCAATATTGATTCCTCTAACTCTCTGGTAATGAGAGGAAAGCAATCTTTTTCCCTCAGATAGAGCTCAGCCAATTGATCCACGTTTGGCATCCTAAAAAATAATCCCATAAGATGAACAACAGGCGACCGGTCCTGGCCATCCCAACCCTGGCAAAACTGCTGCAGAGCATCGGCCAGATCCTCTGAAACTTTGCTACCCCAAGCACTGGTATGGAAGCAAAACATTTAGACTATCTGGAAGAAAACAGTTAGTTCCGGACCCAAAATAATCTGGATCACAAAAAAAGAGGGATAACGTTTGGTTCACGGGTCTAGTTTACCTTCTCTTTCTGAAGAGTTGATGGAGAAAAATCATATTTTAGGCTTGTTCCCTCTGAAATAGCTACACGACATACTGAGGCCTGTGCATTTGTGGTGCAAGATGTTCAAAATTCCTTCCAAAACCAAGGGGTTATTTTGTTGTAAAGTTCACCAAGTTATTCCTTGCTCGAGAAGGTGCAATGTAGGTTGTATAATAATAATAATACCACTCTCAAAAGATCATTAGCTACAACAAGATGAGCACCTCAGCTTGGGAAAGGGCTTTCTGGTTTTCTATCTAGGCTAGAAGGGCTCACTGCATCCAGTACAATAACCGCTGGGCCAACCACAGAAATAAAACTGGATTAAAAGATGATAAATCAGCACTAACGTATAGGAAACAAGGTCCTTCTGAGCTATGCATGGGAGGAAAAGGAGCTAGTTTCATTTGCCAACAGGAAAACAAAGAGTAGGACAAAGCTATGAAGTGCTATCTATTAAAATGTAAAGAATTTTAGATTCTCCCAAAAAGGGGCTACTGAGGAACAAAAAGAACTGAACATTAAAAACCTGAGGTTCAGAAAGAATAAACAAACGTAAATCAATTGAGCAAAGAAGGACAGAATATATTTAACGTTACTTTAGGTAAAATAAATTCATACTTTCCGGTGACAGCTGAAAATAAGAAAAATACAAGGATACACGTCTGCAAGAGCAACTATAAATCTTACCAACGTCTCTATGTTTTTCAGTTATTAGAGAAGAAAAATGAGCTAGCACTTGGGAAGTGGAGGAGAACCAGCAGCATCATTATGAGCACTGATTCACAAGTGTCAAGAAACTATAGACAAATATAGACAACATCATGACAGAGTGCCTGAAAAAACTGATATTGCACCATTCCTGCTGCAGGAAAACTGAGTCCAAGCGGGACATCTGCACAGCTACACATAGAAAATAAGAGGGGAGCAGCAGTTACACACGTTGATAGAAGCAAAAATCCCTATAAAATTCACTATAAAATGAAGATAACTGACTCATAAAAAAAAAATTAAGATGTTCACTGCATTCTTATCTAAAAGCATCTTGAAGGATTCAGATGGAAACATCATAGGATACAACTATTACTGTAAAACACTTCAGTTCTTCCTCTCACTTTGTTGGTTTTAACAGCTCGGTTTACTTTGCAACAAGTTCACTTAATTTAATCAGATGAGATATTTCATAACCATCCATCTTCCAGATACAATTTTATTTTTTTTTAATATCTGTTAAATAATCGCATCTTTTACCCAAGGCTTAAAAACCAAGGATATTGAAAATAACAGATTGCAGCCAATTGAAATTATACCAACAAATAGCATTCGAAGGATATAAACTGATAGCAGCAATTATCCTCCTCTTTGTACAACATGAAAGTGATAAAAATGATTATTTTTCAGATCACTATAATATTCATGTATCTACTTAACTCTCCTCCTCGGAAGGTCCCATTTTTTCTCTTTAAAGAAAGGAACAAAACGATTTAGAAGATTATGATTATTCAGTACTTACAAGAAAATGAATAGTGGCTCCGACAAAGGTATGGAAAAAGAGTAACAATGCAGAAAATTCTCTTCTACGCTAGAAAAACTCATGCTCGCTTGATGCAATTAAGTCTCTCGTGAAAGCACAGGTAACTGTTTTAGTCTCCACAAAGCTCCTCTTAAATACGTACCTTGTTTCTAAAGGGTAAATCATTTTGAGTTGTGGTATAATGAGATATGATAACACAAACAAAGCATCAACTGTTCTTTAGGTTGCCTTGCATATATCACAAGCCTGGGCTCTGCAGAAAGAAATATCTTGAATATCTTGAAACTCCACCTATTTAAATGTCAGAGTCTACAGCTTCAAAAAATACACTCTAGGTTTATATTCTTAAGATTTAATGGAAGGAAAAAGAAGAGAAAAGAAAAAGAAAAAGTGGCTTTGATCTGCCAAGAAACCCTAAAACTTTTTCTCATCCAATTTCTCATGGTAAAAATTTATTTCAAGGCTTGCTGCTTTATTCAAGATTGTCACAATTTTGACAGCCGCTGTGCAAAAAGCAGCTTGTACTCTCAACCGAAATCTTTTGAGAGAGAAAAACCTTTGAGATATTAAAGACTAAAATATGAATAAATCTTAGTCCCAACTGTTTATGGAGCTAATGGCCATAATCATCACTTAAACTCACTTAATGTTGACTCCCATGTATCACATAGGAAGGAGAAACAGGGCAGTTCCAAGCTACAGACGGTCTAAAATACATATAGTCTGAAGCCCTTTTGGAGATGTGCTTGCTATCCACATTAACATTCAGGAAGGGAGAGAATTTCAAGCTTTCTTAATATTCTGCAGGTTCAGTTGCAGAATATTCTTATATTCAAAAAAATTTTTTTTTTTTTAATATATAAAGCATTATTTTTACTGGAAGAGCCAAGATCCGCCTGAAGTTAAGCTCCTGGAGCAACCAGCATCTCAGGAGCTTGCAGAAGCCTCTCCAATGACTCAAGCACGAGTTAAGCCTTGCACAGACTTTCAGCACAGGACTATTTTGGTAGTTGCCTTGATTCAGTTCATAAATCATCGACTGGTGGGAGTCGCATCGTGCTAACACACCAGGCAGAGCAGCTTTTTGTTGGGGTAGCTTGTTGTCCTTAAACCATCTGTTGCTGCAAAAGCAGCCCAACTGCGACAAGTGACGCCCAAGTATTCAAAGCTGAGCAGTAAATGTCCTTCAAGTGCCATCTGAATGTACTCGTATGCCAAGCACATTGAGTACTTACCCTTCCCGCAGCATTAATTTCTATATCTCGTTCTACTTTGGTAAATTGTTTTATATCTAACCCATCTAGCTAATCCTGTTAGGACTTCCACTGAAACAGCTAAGTTGGGCAGTAAAGGTAGCTAACCCCTTTGAAATAACATTAAAAAAAAATCTCTTTATGGTGTGAACTCATTTCGTTACTGACTCAATTATCTTAATTTTGCCAATGCAAAAACAAAATCGAAAAGGGTAATAGCTGCCCTTGGTCTCAAAGCCAATTTATGGATCGTGCCAAGCAGTCTAATGGCATGGATTATTTTTAATGAATCAACAGTTTTAGAGCAACAAATCAAAAGCAGCAGCAATTTAAAAGGAGACTTACTACTTTTAAAAGAAGTTAGATATCAAATAGTGTTAATGCCCTAAGTCTCTGCAGTTGGCTTTTTATACAGCTTCTCCACTCTCTTAGCAAGGAAAAATCCTGTTCCCATCTCTAAGAGCATCATCCACAACGTTCAGTTTTAGATATTTAATTAATGAGAGCTGGTTCTAAGTTTTATCAATACAAGATGGCTTTGTCACCCTTAAAAACAGTCCTTAATGCTTCCTTCCGCATGCAGCAACCCCGAGACAAAATGCACTTCTCTATTTTCATATTTTCTCTTTTCATTTTCCTCCGACACCATGCAGACGGCACACAACTCTTAAGCTGTGTGATGGCTGTTCCTGTGTCACATCAGCTAAGAATTTCTTTTTCTTTTAAGCCTTTAACTTCTTTCTTTCCATAACTCCACTCAATGGCTGTATTCTAACAGCAGCAACAAGCAAATATGAGGAATGGAAAGGAACCTGTGTCATGAGATGACAACTCCTACGTCAAGTTCGGCTTGCAACAGCTAAAGAAAACGCATCTGGCCTGGTGTACAATACCTTAGGAAGAATAGGCTTTTTCCTGGTCTATTATGAAGGGTACTACACAATCTCCGGAATCCTGCCATCATCTTGCAGTATGGAAACTCCGCTCTAAATCGGAATAAAAAAACATTTTATTCTTACAGGTCATTAAGATCTCTCCCTGGGGCCATCCTCATCCTTCCCTTGGTAGCCCTGTTTTCCGACCGCTGCTGCTGTCATCAGCCGTGACAGGTAAGTTCAGCTTTCCCCAGACTCCTGATTATCTCAGCCTAACAGCAGGCAACTCTATTTCCTCCAAGTGAACTTCGCTGCTTAATTCTGACAAGAAATAAAGCCAAGCAAATAAAAAAATGGAAGTAGATGAAACTAGTAGGAACATGCGACTTGCAATACGACCCATTCATTTGTCCCACTTCTGGGACAAGTTACGCTGGAGAGACGCTTATTTCGAACAGTTATTCCAACACAGATGGTTATTTTGGAGAGAATCACAAATTCTTGCTTTAGGTAATTATTATATACCATCATATAACTACACAGGAAGGTTTTTTATTTCCTAATGCCAAGCTTTCTCTGTCCTGAAGCATAGCTAGGAGGCAAAAAGGCTACTGTAGATAGTATGAAAATATTAACTACAAAGTGATAGATCAAAGCATCTCTTTTTCTCCCTGCCTGCCCTATTCCCAAAGGCTGCCTTTCCTAAGGACTCAGCAAGCCTGCTTGCTGGCTGCTGTTCTTCCACACTCATTAAAATTATTTCACAAACATCGTTATTTCACCTTGAAATATTTCCCATAAGATGCCTGCTCGTGGACAGGAAATACTCTAAAAACAGAGGGAAAAAGAAAGAAATAAAAAAAGCAGAGACCACCCCACACTGCAGATCATGCTGGACACCCTCGTGGCAATAGAAACTGCTCCCCATCTCCCTTGCTTTGCCCCTTGCTTCTTGTTTCATGGACTGTGGCAAGCTGTGGGACCAGGAAAGCAAGAGCAGGACACTGACCAGGCTCCCACAATGTCCCAGCCACACAAAACAGAGGCCAAATACCTGTCCCAAGGTCTTCCCGATAGCTAAGATCCCTCGGAAGAAGATTCTTTGATCCCTCGTATACAGTAGATCTTACTCAAAAGTCAATGGTAGTTAATAAAATATTAGATTTCTCTCAATCAATATGTACACATTTATGAAATATTCAGCACAAGTTAAAAAAAAAAAGAGAGATTCTAGAGGGAGACATGCTAAAATATTGGCTCCTTGATTGTAAAATAGACACTTGAATTAAAAAGGAGAAACCAAGAAACCAGAACCTGTCATAGATATTTCTCCTTGTCAGAAAAGACAGATATAAGCGCAATCAACCCAAGAGAAATTTTTCTCCTGAGGTTAACAAGCTCTATGCGATTCTTGTGCTTCAGAAATAAAGGATTTAATATTGCAGATCCCAAATCCAAGCAGTCAGTGCGAAGATACATACACGGATCAGCTGAGCGCTTCACAGTTCATGGATTTGTTAGGAGTTCCTCAGCAAGCTGGTCCCATCCATAGGGATGCCCCACAGTTTAGGAGGAAATTCCCAAGTTTCCCATTTCCTAACAGGGTGCCCTACTCATTACTGCAAACAGACAATCCCTACAGCCCCTATTGCTCAACCAGGTATTTCCAAAGTTAATCTTTGAGGTTAGAGATGAGAAAAATTGACATGTATGCATTAAAAAAAAGAGATTAAGTGTTTAACAGATAACTGCACTTGGTCCAAGTGCTCTCCACATTCTCTGAGAATATGACAAAAGGCGACAGAGCTCAGTTGTAGCAAAGGAGATTTAAGTTAGACATTACAAAAACCATTAGAACTGGCACATTAAGTAGTAGGAAATACCAAAAAAAGAGGGGTTAAGGCATTTCCATTATGGAAGGTTTTTAAGAACAGGTGCATAAAATATTTTGAGGGTACCCTGGATCCTGCCTTGGGGTGGAGGGATAGATTAAAAAGACGACGACTCAGTTATTTTCAGCATTTGCTAGCAGAGTTAGGTTCTGCGTTAACATTTGTTGTCCACGTTGTATTTTCATCACTTGTGTTTGAAGAACAAAGCGTCTGGCACGAAATGTTTGCTTCTGGAAACAGGGTAGAGGTGATCTGGGGCTGTTAGGGCTCTTCCACAAACACAAGTTGTTCTCCTGAGGGCATCAGCACTTACTGGGGAAGCAGACGACTGAAACAGCAGAGCTTTTTCGCTTGGAGCCCCAGACATCAATGCAGCAGCCTCTGCACGTTTCCAGGACGGTGGGCTCTGCCTCTGCCCTCACGAACCACGTGTAGCAGCTGGTAGATTTAGGAAGGAGATGGAGAATTCACAGGCTGACAAAACAAGTCGGTCCTACTCTAACAAACAGAAATCCTGCGAGACAACGGATGAGCCTGCCCTACAGCCATTAAAGAATATAGATATAGAACACAGATAAAGATAGGACTTGCATGGTTATTGAACTATATAATTATTTTTAAGCTACTGAATACGCACCTGCAAAGCAATCTGAAGAAAAAAATTCTGTGATAGTGTGTGGGTGTATTGTATATACCGTGTATATATGTAAGCACAGACATATACACATCCACACACACCAGCACAAAGGGTTGCAAGTAATAAATAATAAAAAAAAATGCTAATTATCCCTTAAGTCATAAAAAAGAACCATCAGCACGATTTACAGCCAGCTGTTTAATTAATTTCAGTATTAATAAAGTTATAGAAAATCAATGTGTCAAACGAATTTGAAAAGATTACCAACTACTCTGGACAAATTAGCAGCACATCAATGCCTGGAGCCCAGGAAAGCACAAAGATGTTTAATTAAACTATTTACTTGTGAGGAATTTAAATCACCATAAATATATTTTCAGTCCATATTTTCCTCATCTTTAAGGCACTTAGGAACAAACAAAACGCAGAGCCGACTGCATTACTTTCAAGGGAGAAAAGTAAAAAAAGTAGCAGGTAGAGCCAGTGAGTGAAGGTGAAGTGAGGAACAAAGGAACCCAATACAGCACTAGGAAGCAGAGGCCTGGGGAATACTTCAACACTAAGGCAACAAAAGATGTTTCCAAACTGGATGGAAAGACGAAGGAGAAGGTTGATAACGCTAAGCCCACGTGGTTACTCTGGGCCTAGGTGCTTCAAGGAACTGCCTTTTTTGTTTGTGTGTGAAAATGCCAAGACCTTTCAAAACAAACCTCTTTCCTTACTGAATCCTTCTTTGTGCAGTTTGCCCATGCCTAAATTTCTGACTTTGCTTTCAAGACTCAATATTGTCATTGTCTCCGCATGAATTTGGGCAGGATACTGCATTTCCCTGTGCCTCAGCTTCCCCTTGTCCAAAACAGTAATTAAAATCCTTATCAGCCAGCTTTGGGATGCATTGAGAAGCTACCTGCTTTTCATGCTAGTACAGCATTAAAACAGCACAAAAGAATTCTCCTGCTTAGTCTTATTAAAAACAAAGTTTCCCCTAGTAAGAGTGTACTAATTATCTCACTAAGGGACATGCCTAAAGCCAAAATGAACATGATTGAAGGCTTTCCACTGGGTTAATGGGCTTTGAGTCAAGACCTATCTACGTACCAGCCATTTGACAGGGGTTGGCAGCTTTTTATTTTGGCTGGATTGACTCGGTGCTCTTTAGTTTTGATGGTGCATAGATTACCTGCTGCTGAGCAAAACCAACAGCCCGTTCAGGGATGCAAAACAGACTCTTTAAGGCACCGGGACCGAGCAGCGTTTTCCTTCTCAGTCCTGCAAGCAGCGATGCCACCGGCTGCGATCTCAACAAGACGTCTATGTAACAGCAGCACCAAGTAGTCTTGACACCTGCAGCTCTGGAAAGAAGTGACTATGGAAGAGCATTTTACACCCGTTAGTACAACCAGAGCATTGTCCACTCGGGGTGGCTCTGTCCACTCATACATTTAGTAGCCACGTATAAACCAGGAGGTCCAGATCTCCCCATAACCCATACCCCTGGTAATACCCATTGTGCTGACACACAGCTGGCATCTCACTTAACACTTCCACAAAGTTTCCTTACAAATTATGAAATGCTAAGCAAGACGCTCACTAAAGATGTCTTCAGGACAACAGGGAGATCTGCAGATGATCCATCAGGCACAGACCATCTTCACTGCTTATTAGCCCACACTTTGGCCTTCCAGCTATCAAGTCATTAACTCTAGACCATCACATGAAGATTTGCTTACTGACCTCAGTACTTTCCAAGTCCAAGGGCACACCAAAAATGTTCATGTTTTCCCCTTGGATGCTAATTTAGCTCAAGGAAGAGATGGAAAAGAGATTCAGTAGAACAGACTGCACCATGAGCCCTTTCCTTGCAAGAGCCTTTTCCTTGTATTATCACTTGGCTGCCTAAAAGTCCCTATTCTTTTCCCAGCACATACAGTTTGGGTGGGAGCTTTCGTAAAGCTCCCCTTTTTTCCATGCTTTAAGCCAGTCTTGCCAGGGCTGTATTGCAGCAGGGCACGTTCTGAAAGGTGCAGTAGATTCAAAACTGAATGCTACACCAGAAACCAAACCACACAGAAGCCAAGGAGCCTTTATCATAACCCTTCAAAATCCTGAGGTTTTACTACTTCCTCTAGCCCATCCATCCAGTAAATCTAGTTACGATAAGACCTGCATCTTAAGAAACACTGAAATTCTAACACTTCTCCTAAACATCACCTTTCTATATGATGTTAATTTGCCCTCGGTATGAAACTAGCTATTAATGTATTTTGAAAACACTTACTGTGACAGATCAGGGGTTGATTTTTGCAACTAACATACGATTAGTGACTCCTTGTCCTGAAAAGCTAGAGGTAACAACTTCCATGAACACGATCACACAGAATGAGTTTCATTATTTTGCAATATTAGCATGAGTGATGCATGCATCCAGAGGAATAAAAATCCTTTTGAATACTCAGTTGTTAAGACTGCTCTAAGCTTTAATGCATAATTAGCAAATATTTGTAGGAAATTAAAAAAAATACAACCCCAAATGAACACATCCTAATTACAGTAACAAAAAAGGGACTACGAATACCCAACACATTCCTCCTGGACTGACTGCAGGAATTTAAAGAGATTTTAGTGTCCCAAGCAGATCTTGGATAATTAAAGTATTCTCTTATCTTACTAAGCTGTGATTCAGGAGTAGTAGGGAAGGGTGGAGATAGATTGGACTTCATAATTTCAAACAGGTGGAAGGTGGGGATAGAGATATTGTAGCTTCGAACTATGCAAAAAAATATACACGTACATATAAATATTTCTATAATAATATTATAAGATGCAGTCCAACAGACAAAAATACCAGATCTATAACAATTTATAATGCTTTCAAAAAGTTTAAAAGAAAATATAGTGCAAACGTGATGCAAGTTCCTGCATCCAGACGGATACTAGAGGAAAGGAATCCAGGAGGACTTATTTTTTCAACAAGCAAAATGAGATAAAACCCCATGGAAGTGATTAGGATCATTTAAAACCAGTAGATTCCAGAGAGCATCTGGAGGAGCAAATACTCTGCCATTACCAGAAGGGAAACAATGTGATTTCTCTGAGAACAGATAAACAACCCATAAGTGTCATGGGAAGAGATTAAAAAAAACTCCCTTTTCAAGGACAACTTCTCAATCAACTCTCTTGCCCTGAAGAGTTTCATTAACATTCAGAGCTGACAGCTTCAGCAATAGGAGAGCACAAGAACACTAATGTATCTTCATTGGTGGCTCCGGGTCAAAGTTATTGCTAGACTGACTAACCTGATCACAAAACAACACGCAACACACTCGGTCTTTGGCTCACACAAGACTGAACATTGATTTACGAAAATATCTGCTATCCCATCTTAAGCCATATTTTAGAATTTATGATGATAGACTTCAGGCAAAACATTACTCCAGCTACTTCTCTTCTATTTTTATGACTACAATTCCTATACACTCGAAGCTTCTCATATCCTAGCTTCTTAAATCTGTGCGGAGCTCCTGCCTTCTCACAGGCAGAGCTGGGAAACACTATTCAAAAAGTCCTTCAAAAAAAAAAAAGATATTTAAACAACAGCAAAACTGCACAAATCACTTCAGACTGAGCAGGACGCAGGGAGAGGAAAAACACTACAGGCTGCATAATATCTATCAACATCCAGATTAGATGTTTCAGTTTCTTCAGTTCTAACTGACCTGGCATTTCAATATTCGACGCAGTTTCTTTTTCGAAATGATAAAAACTTGATGCAATTCCAAAAAATACAGAAATCGCTGCATTTGAAGCTGTTTAACATTTAACGGGAACCCATTCACCTGCGCTGGCTGAAAAGCCCTGACCCACTGTGCACAGGACTCGATAAAGGGGAATTGGCTAAAACTAGCTAAGTATTTCCTACCTGCCTTTTCTTTTTTGTCTTTCAATCGTGAGAGAAGTTTCTGCAAATACAATGCAAAATACACAAGCAAAATGAGGTCTTCCATTGTGCAAGTACTCGAATACATGTATTTAATACATTATTATTTCTAGTAAAACAGGCAATGAACCAAGTTTCTCCAACTGCGTTAAGCACTTGCTGTACCTTTTAACTGCAATGCTGAAAAAGTCATTTTATTTAGCAAGACAATGAAAACTACAAGAAATATTTATCTCACTCATTCCATTAGTTTTCTTAGATGGCTTTTTTTGTTGTTGTTTTCTGTGCATATACATTAAATGAATGTTCACCCATTACTGTCAAGCACCTGTCTTATTACTTCACACTTTTACTGTAAATCACAAATTCCTTGCTTTCTAAACCATTTGCACACCTAATGATACTGCCTTGCTGGAAGGAAAGGAGCATTAGGGAATTAGTAGCACACAGAAAGGAAAACAAGCGTAAGGTTATCAGAAATGTTTTTCCCATCATTGTGAAAACAACCAGCCCACACAGCACACGCATTGAGAACAAAATTTAAGGTCTGAAACTTTTCTGACACAACAGGTTATAAAAAGACTCAGAAAAACTCAGAAATTTACTCAGAAGACACAACCATGTGGAAATAAAGAACATCCACACAAAATACAAACCAGTCGTTTGACAGCTATTTAGTACAAGTCTGTCTCAGGAGACAAGCAGGACTTTCCTAATGATTTTATAAGCTACCTGATCCTAATTAAAAGACATATTTCTTCATGAAAAGAGGTATTTCCTAAGGATAACGTGTATTACAAAGTGATTATTCATTCTCACATTAAATACTCCTTGGCCATCCTTTCACTTCGGAGAACAGCTTGCCCAGCACAACTCTAAACCTGATTTTGTGCCCATCTTCCTTATTTCTGTTTCAATAAATCCAGCTGATACATCCCTCCTTTGCCAGACAGGTCTGCCATCAAAATAACCCTGAGATCAGTCTTTTTGGAGCCATGTGATTGAAAGATGTTATCACCTTGGGTATCGCCGGGCAGAGCATGGCAGAAGCTTCTCGTGTTTCTTCCAGAGCTTCTTCCAGAGTTTCTTCCAGAACTTGTGCACAGCAAGGAGACATTTACCTTCCCATAATATTTGTAGAGCTCATTTTATTGATATTTTATTGATATTTAAAAAAAAATACTGGATTTATTGTCTGGATTTATCTCATAAATAACGCATTCCACAGTGCTGGAAGCACTAATTCTCGACATCAAACAGAGCAATTCCCAACCCATCAGGCAATAAAATGTTTCGAGTAACTCTCACATTTTCATTAGCTCTTGTCTCTTGGTCCTGCCCGCAACGCTCTTCCTCGCAGATCGCTTTTGATATTTCAAACCCCGGATTGTCTTCAAACGAAAGATCAAGGTAGGCATTAAAACATGATTCCTTCTCGGCAGCGCGCTCAGGAGCTCACCTGTACAGGAGAAGTCATCCACGCGGACGTAGCCCACGACGCAGTCGCAGCGATAGGAGCCGGGCAGGTTGACGCACACGGTGTTGGCGTGGCAGTAATGCATCTTGGCAGCGCACTCATCAATATCTACGGGGAAGGAGAACCAGGGAAAGCCCCCGTCAGGCTCATCATTTACAGCTTGGTCCTAGAGCTGCTCGTGGAACCCTCTCTAATTCTTGCTGCAAAGCTCAAGTCCAAAATTACAGTTTTCCCAAAGGACGGAATCAAAACCGTCATTGCCTGTTTAAATATCACAAAGCTCCACAACGCTGTAAGCCATAAAACACCTCGCTCTTCCCTCCTCACAAAGGCAGAAATGAAACCGAAGCTTTAATTATATTTTATTCTGATCAGAATAGATGTTCCCTCAGTGGCATTGATTTTAAACGGAGTAATTGATGATTTTCAATTTTTTTTTGCTAGTATTACTTATCACCAAGCAAAACAGAAAAATAATATTCTTGGAGGGAGGGAACGAGAGAGCTGGCAGGGATTTTTGCCAGCCACTAACTTGGGCTGAATGAGAAACGACGGCCTGGAGGCAGAAGACTTGAAATATCCCCACAAATGCCTTCCCCTAGCATGTTCCCCCTGTCCTCTTGTTTCTGTGGCAGTGCCACTTGACGAAACGCATTTTAAGACGTTAGAAGCATCAATACAGGAGAGATAAAAGCCAAGAAAAATCCTCCCACGTCTTGTTATCACACCGCGGAGCGCCAGAGCCACTTGGGAAACACTCAGGTGTTGACGTGTGTTCACACCGTTCTGCTCACAGCCTCTTTTTAATGGGCTTCGCATAGCTTTGAGGGGTTTCGTTCCTGCATAGCTAATAATTTTCCGGCATAAAAGGGAGCAGAGAGATGCCTGAAAAGAAAGGAAGAATGACAAACTAGCAACCAAGTCACCTGAAAATTAACCTGAAATGTTGCCCTCTATCTCGAGCTCCTGCGCTGAATTCGCCAGACACCAATTCTCCCCTTTCTTCCCCCAAAAGGAGGATTAAAAGCCTCCCGGGTGAAGGCACTTGAATTTTTATCCATTGCTAGCAAAGCCTGCAGTACTATAATACAAAATAGGAAAAGTCCCGAGGATAAAATGGAAATTCACTCCTATAATTCCTATAGGGAAATCCCTCTGTAGTCGACTTTCTCAAAGGGATAGTACGGCCTCAAAGCGACGATCTGGCTATAAATAAGAGTTGAGAGCCACCGACACTGGCTTGCAGCAGAAGTCCTCGAGTCCAGGACGAAAAAGCCTGGCCCTAGCAATGAAATCAGAAGGAACAAAACATCTCGCCCTCCAAACTTTGCTCATTCACTGCCTTTTCTCCAGCTTTCTCTATACCTTTTCCACACAGTATTTTACATTTTCTATTCTTTTTGCCGTATTAATCTGGTGCTAAAAGATGCGCCTCCTTTACAGAGCCTAACACTGAGAGGTCAAAAACCAGCAGAATTTTCTTACTAAAGCTGTAGAGCAGCGATAAAGCTGTGGGTTTTTTTCTTTCTCTTTTTGGCCCGCAGCTCTACAAACTCTTGTAAAAGGTTAGGCATTCATGATAAAAAGCTTTGGGGCTTTATTTAATATTGTTAGAGTAAAATCCATACGGCACACAGTGGTATATATCAGCTGAGCCGTAATGGAACTCAAATTGTGATTCATGGGTATAGATTGCTTGTCGCATTTGAAATATTAGAGCTCATCTTCGAGCGGTCTTTTGAGGTGATAAAAATACATGATTAATGATTCTCTCCAGACTCGTGACGGAGTTTGTTTTTCTTCTAAAAAGGCATAGTTATGGTCTTTAAAATGAGACTTGACACAGCATAATGATCATTCACATATTGCCAGCTCCCGTCTACATAAACCAGCTCTTTGCCTCCGCAAGGACGTTTGGGCTTCAGCTTCTCAGCAAGGATCACTCCACTCCTGGGTGGGTTGGCTTGGTAAAGGAGGGATCATCTACTAGAGTAAGGCATTTCCTTAACAGTTTCATCACTGATACCTTATGCTGATCCTATAGCTGATCAGGCATCACATTCTTCATAGTTGTAAATCCCTTTGGTTAATTGCATTTAATGCAGTGGACTCATCAACAAATACAAGATGGGACACTTGGCACATGCGCACACCGCACAGGAGAAGGAAAGACAAGGAAAGTATGGACAGGGTTAAATAACAGCGGCTACAAGAAGCAAACGAGGATGCCCTTTGCAAACACGCTTGGTAAACCACTACCAAACACCCCCCGACTTGAAGCTAACCCACATGGACCTCGGCGCTCATCACCAGGCGCCAACACCGGTTTAGTTTAAATAATCCAGATTTCGAATGTAAAACCAACCCGTGTTGCTATTTCAATATACCGGGATCTTAAGCTATGTCCACCAGTGGATGGAATCGTAGAAGCAAAGTTTAAGGCAGCAAAGCACAGCAGCACCAGAGCATAAAAGTGGCCCTAAAACTTCCAGCACCCTATGCTTATGCAAAGGAACATCCAATGCTTTGATGGACTGACTTAACAACTCATTCATCATCTTTATTATTAATTTTCCAAAACAAAACCAAGAGGGATGAACCAGGCAATCTCCCTCTCATAATCTTATAAATACTTCTTAAAAAATGTTTGCAGCTATAGCTCTTAGGGATGGCTGACAACTTATGAATAAGACATCTCTGACAGCGACAAATAAAGTTATTTAAAAAAAAAAATAGGCAGGTAGAATGCACATGTGATAATGCAGCTTGGAGAACACAGATTAAAAATAATCACAAAAAAAAGCAGAATTTAGGGAAAACAAGTCTTGGCTAACAGCAGCAGCTCAGTTATTTGCTCCAGTACAGCAAAGTGGCAAAAACAAGTCAAGATGCTTCTCGGCTAAGTGTGAAATAGCAGCTGCCCTGATGCTTAGGACTTCACTGAGATCAAGGTTGTTTTTTATCCGGAATTACAATCATTTCTACCTTCTTTCAACACAGCAGAAGTTTTCTTAAAGCTTCACTCCACATGCTAATTCTGGGATTAATAAATATCGCTATGAGTGTGATAGGAAGAGGTTGGGCTCACTAGGGTCTGTAAAGGCTATTCCACTACACAAAAATACACCTTGGGACACAGAAGGATTTCACTGCTTTTCCCTGACTGGAACACACGACAAAAACCTCAACAAATTCCAGCAAGGACGGGAGAAGGTTGTATGCAATAGATCTAATCGGACTTCGCTCCTTTTAGTATTTAGTACCACTCTTCTACCCATTTTTCTTCCTCACGGGCTCTTAATGCATGAGATTTTATTCTAAATCTAGCTACTTCACGCTTGGCAGTAAGAACCACCACTGCATAAGTCGACGTCAAATAAAAGGTTACAGTCCTACTGCTCCCAAATATATTACAGCCCATTAAAAATAGAAAACGAAGACTGTAATCACCTCATTCCTACAGAAAGAGCTCCCTTCCCTAGAAAGCCTCCCTCTCAATTACCGATTACATAACCGCGCTCCCCAAAGCCCCGTTTGCCTTGACTTTGATTTCGCTTGCGAAAGAAAACACCTTTTGGATCTCCACAAGCACCGATGAAATATATACTGGCACCAGAGAGGCAATGTCAGGTTTCTGGAATAGATTCCCTGCCTTATTTTTCGTTACCTTTTAATCTTTCTACCCCTCCATAGGTACTCTAGAGGATGTCTATCAGGGAACTGCAAACCGTTGTTTTTCTTCATTATAACATTCACCTAACACTAGCGGAGCAACCAGACACCCTCAAATAATCATATTCATTTTCAGTTCGGCTAATACCTGCCTTTCCTCAATCCCTTCTCGCTGATTTTACTAATGGCTACAAGTGAACGCTGGATTACTGCATCAAAATCAACCGTTTCCCCTTGCTGCTCTACTCAGAGCAATTACATTAAATACCTGGCGCCAGCAGCACTCGCCCAGCATCATCCCCCACAATTTTTTGCTCTATTTTTATCTCTAATACTCTTACCCAGTTTGTCTCCTATCTCTGGCCTGCGATATTGACTGACTTACTCTTTCAGATCCACACAGATGCTATCTGCAAATGATAAATTGCAGGAGGCTGCCCATATAATTGATCCAGAATCCCCTCGCCTTTCATTGTGGCATTTTGAAGGACACTGCATCTCGCTGAAAAATTAAATGCTGATGAAAACCGTGATTTTTTTTTTCTTTTTTTGTCTCCGCTGTGCCTAAAAATACCTGCAAGTCTCTGGAGAAGCACTGGTGTTGCAATCGCTAACCACTCCTAATATATATTTCTAGNCGCTGTGCCTAAAAATACCTGCAAGTCCCTGGAGAAGCACTGGTGTTGCAATTGCTAACCACTCCTAATATATATTTCTAGCATGTGCGAGACGTGATATGTTAATAGCAAAACTTCTTAGCATATTAATACTTCCAAATTTGCAGCCTGAAGGAATTTTTCACTATTTGGGCAAAGCAAAGCAGCACACAGGTAACAGAAAAATATTGCTGTGCATTAGTAAGCGCCTGTCAGGTCCCGTCTTCCCTGTCTCTGGTTGGCACCGGACAACTTGCATGTTCCTAAACTCTCTCCACACCTTCTCCAATCCCTCATTGCTCACATCCTTCTATTGCATCTTCCTCTGCATAGCTCTGCTGAAAAATAAAACCCACGTGGCAAACTTCAGCATTGCAAGAGTCAAAAAAAGGTGATTTACCAGGAGAGGATTTACTGATTTTATGTTCCTGGGGCCAGACTATGCCCTGCTAACTAGACTCCACAGAGCCAAATATTTCAGTCACATCAGGATATTATAGATCACTGACACGGTTCCTTCCTTCGTATCCCCGCAAACCACACTGAGCCACTTTACACCCTTATTACACAATCAAGTCTTATTGCCTGTGCCTGCTGAAATTTAATCTATAAAAATAATACGCAGTAGAAGAAATGCCCCTGTTTGAGATATTACAAATAATTTTCCCATATAAACACAACCTTAATTGGCATAAGTGAAAAATGCAAGATGCGTTTCTCATGTTAGCACATATGGTAATCAAGTGTGATTTATAACTCTGGTTACCGAAAGAGGCATTTCTGTTTGGGAGATCACATCAACACCGCCTTCCTTCGGCACAACCCCAGGTAAGCTAAGCGAGAGAAGAGGAAAAAGGACTTTCACCAGATGAGGATTAAAAATGCTCTTCACCTGCAACCCTAATACCTGCCTCAATGCTTAGTATGAAATCTACTTTAATTGCTTTGCTTTTGGCTATGAAATCGAGCTGGTGATTTAATGCCTTTCCCTTTGAAAGCACAGTCAAAGTTTAGCTGCAGCAAGAAATATAAAATTGGGATGCTCATGTCCTTGCTAACTTGTATCTAATAACACTGGGCCTGAATAACTATATTCACCGTGATGACCAGGAGCCAGTAAATGTCTTCACTTTGTGTTTTCACAGATGTGTTTAAGGTTTTTAAAAGTTTCTGTGTATATGCATATGCATGGGGGGTGTCTACAGACATATATACAGACACTGCCCCCAAAAGCACTTTCATGAGGTCTTTAAGCAGCAAAACTCCAGCCTCATTTCATCTCTAATTCTACGAGAGTCTCTCCTGCTCGAAAGAATAACAGCCCTACTACGGCTGGGCTAAAGAGGACAGAGCAGAAGCCACGGTCTTTATTCTGTCCTTAATGCGGCCTCTCAGAGGGAAGGCACCAGAGCTGCTCGGAAATGGGTTCAGAGCAACTAGGGGAACAGAGAAAAGTCATCTTAATATTTGAAGAAAAGAGCAAGAAAAAAAGCTAAGCAAACAGGCTGCAGGTGGNTCATTTCATTTCTAATTCTACGAGAGTTGCGAATAAGCTAACAAAGAGTCCAAGACTTAAGTCCAAGAGAGAGAACTTCATCTCTCCTGCTCGCAAGAATAACAGCCCTATTACGGCTGGGCTAAAGAGGACAGAGCAGAAGCCACGGTCTTTATTCTGTCCTTAATGCGGCCTCTCAGAGGGAAGGCACCAGAGCTGCTCGGAAATGGGTTCAGAGCAACTAGGGGAACAGAGAAAAGTCATCTTAATATCTGAAAAAAAGAGCAAGAAAAAAAGCTAAGCAAACAGGCTGCAGGTGGAAGCGCCCGGGAATCCAGATGCCAGGATGACATGGCCAAGGGCTACATGTGTAGGAAGAGCCAGAGCACAAAGGGAACAGACGAAAGCTACCAGCGCTGCCCTGTGAAACAAGACCCGGGTGACCACAGAAGAGCTGAACACGAATTTTCCACTTCTGCTGTGATCTGGGCCGTTTTATCACGATCCAAGGATGTTTTTCTTCTGCAGGACTATTATAATGGCTTATTCTGCCGTCAAAGTGCAGATAGAACAACACGGGGAGCAATATCACGAACACTTACTGCAAAGACGACACATTTTCAGACAAGCACGTGTGAAAAATATGACTGGAAATGAAAAATCAAAAGCTGTAAAGGAATCCTTCTCCTTAACTATTGTTCCTTCCTGATTGATTTATTGATCCAGATACTGAATTTGGATTATCCTATGCGTGCAAACACTGAGCACTAGCTTTATACTTAATCCATGAAATCTGTCTCCCTTTCCAGGCTCTTTTATTTCTCCGTAGCTATGGTTCACCTGTAGTTTGTACTACATTTCCTCTGTAAATGTATGGCCTTTATTTCATTCTTTCCTATATGGAAATTGTCCCACCTGTAATATCTTTGGAAAAACAAACTCCTCCCAAACCTCTAGCTTCTCACACAACACAACCTTGACTCCCATGGCATTGCTTCCCCTCTTCCAGACCCTACCCCTTCCCACGAAAAACCTGAAATATTCCCTGTTCTCATGGAAAATTTGAAATACACCCTGTGTCCCGGTGGTGCTGTTTGGTGAGAGCAGATCTGTAGCTGTAATGCAGACAAAACGGGATACTGGATACAGGCTCATTATAGAAAAGGGCTACAGTTGGGAATACCAAGCTGGTATACCCTTATTTTTCCCTTTAACCTGTGAAAGTGCTTCACCATGGTTGGTATTTCTTAAATACTTAAGGCTGAAGAAACAGATCCAAGTCAGATGAGAAGACAAATTAAAAATTTTCAAGTCTTTGCTCTGCTTAAATCTAGCATCATCCTTGCAAATAGCTGCACTTTTAATAGCTGATAATTATAATTTTAATTAGCGAGGTATTGTTTTTCATTAATGTAAGTGATGCTTTGAAACATAATTCAGTCCTAAAATCACCATTTAATAAAACTCCCAGCTTTTTTGAGACAATTCTCTTCAAGCTGCATTAAATCAAAGGAAAGGAGTGACTAGTATGTAGTGCATCAATATTCCTAGGTATAATAAATACCAAGGAAAAATTAGTAATGCACAGTAAGAGGATTTGTACACAGAGCACACGCTGCTTTCTCATAAAAAATTGATATTCAAGATAAAAAAAGACTTTTTTTTTTTAAACTCCTCCACCTTCTTCCAATACAGAAGTTCCTTGTCCTCCTGTGGTGCTTTTACAGGCCCAAATATAAGTAGAACGATCAATTCACACAACGGACCCATCTGGATCAATCTGATGATCAGAATATACAGAATATACAGAAATTCCTTTCAAAAATCCATTTCTTCTCACCTTCCAGGTTTCCAGCAGCCTTCACAACTTCCACCTTTAGTTCTACTTGCTCCTTATTTTGACAACCCTAAATCATTTCTTTGGACTCACCCACAATCTGGAATTCACAGAACCACAGAATGGTTGAGGTTGGAAGGGACCTCTAGAGATCACCTAGTCCAACCCCCTGGCTCCAGCAGGGACACTCAGAGCAGTGGGTCTAACCAGGCTGGAAAGTATCCTCGTGACATCCTTAATTCAATAAAAGGTTCCCCTCTGACTGCTTTTTCTTGCACATACTCCGAGAAGACATTTATCTTCCTTTTATCCCTTCCACCAAACTCGATGCATTTAACTTCTGGCCTCATAAATCAGTCCATACAACTGCCTTATCATTTTTACAGTCCTGCCTGAATAGCTTTTTATTTATTAACGTTAAATTATATAACAGCACATGGCATTTGCCTCCACTTGTTCCGTGCTCTCAACTCTGCTTCGGAATCTTCATAAACACTTTGGAAGAAGAAATCCACACATTGCTTTGACCTTGGAAAATTATCCCTGAAATAGACTCTGTTTAAACAGCTCTGGAGATAACATGAAGGAAACAAATGGTATAGAGACAGTGAAACCACTTATTTTCAAGTTTACCCAGTGGCTTAGGGATCTCCTAACCACAGAAAGGTTGATGTAAAGTTACTTAATTATAATTAAAGAGCAAATAATTTGCACAAATTCTAGGGTATGCCAATCTTGTTGCTGTTTTCCAGTTCAGCAGTAAATCCTCGCAATCTGATGATTCCCCATAAACCCCACGATTACTGAAAATATAAGGAGCCGCATTATCCAAGAGCAACGCTCTTGCTCATCCAAGGACAAAATCCAGCCCATGAAGAAGACCAAGGAGGAATCTTGAGTCAACAAAGCATCAGCGAGGACAACACAACATTTGTGACATCTTAAAAATTGTGCGCACACACATATTCATATAGAAATGAATTAAAACAGACACCCGGGTAGATATAGCAAGGCCTTCCCTCCACATGCACGCTGGGTTAGACTTGAATCCAAGCATCTATTCACGCTTTAAAACTCCAAAGTCTCTATTCCAGCATCCGAGGCACAGGCATGTAATTTCAGAGACATCAAATACTGCAATTTCAGTAAAAAAAAGATAAGAGCTGACACAAGCAGATAAAAATTCAAACCCATCCATCTTTATTCAATCACATGGAGGTTTAAGACTTGCCTGATAAATACTAAGAGCACGTCCAGAGAAATATTACTCGTATACTAAAGTCTGTATTCAGTTCTGTGACAGGAAAAGTAATTTCTTGTGGCACCGTTTATTAAAGCATCCAATTAGCCACACCACTGATATAATATTTAGATAATAAAAATAGTAATGAAAAGCTTTCTCACATATCCAGCAATGAAGAGTGTGTTCCTGAGGTGACTACAGCGAATCATGTGCCTTGTTGCACTTCCCTGAGCCGTCTTATTACTACCTTGAAACACAAAATTCACTATTAACAGCATCCCTCAGTCATCTCTCCTACCTTTTTTAAAAAAGTTCTCTTCCTCTTCGCCTCGATGGGAAAAAAGTTCCAATTTTTGAGTACAAATCTCACCAGTTCATATTTCTGCAGCACTGCAACTTAACAGCCTTTAATGTATCATTTTATCTAGTGTCCGTACAAATAAACAGTGATTGTGGATGCCTGACATTCTGCACAAGCCCAAACATCTTGAAGGCACGAAGGAATTGGCAGTAGCTACAGATGCAAGCTGATGTGCAATAAAAAGAAACATATATTATGGCTTAAAACAAGAGCACCTCTCACTGCTGGGCTTATGACGCAGCTGTAAGCTGCAGAAGACACGTTTCTCATCTCGGTAGCACTTAAACAAAGCTCTAACTCTGTTCCTTTCAGAGGAAATAACTATAAGTAGTTTTGTCTATGTAAGTAAAAAAGAGAGAAGGGGGCCAAGACATGAGCCTTTCCATGGCAAGTCTGCAGAGCAAAGCCATGGGCACCACTGCCAAGGAGCAGCCTCACCAGGTCAACCTCTTCCATCTCCTCAACTCACATCTACCACATTGTACCCGGCAAATACCACCCACAGCAGGTTGCATGGTGCAAGGAAAGTTGTGGTGTCTGCTGTACGCAGCGTCTTTTACACATAGATCTTTATCATGTTGAATTAAAAATATATATATATCACTAGGAACTACTTANATACCACCCGCACGGTGCAAGGAAAGTGGTGGTGTCTGCTGTACGCAGTGTCTTTTACACATAGATCTTTATCATGTTGAATTAAAAAAATATATATATTTCACTAGGAACAACTTAAAGTGACACTTACTGCATGGCAACAGCAACGTCTTGCTTTACTTCTCCAACTGCCTGTTTCTGTAGGTTTTCCTCAGTATACTGTGTCCTACCACAGCTGCGGCAAATCTAAGTCTGAAACATTCATTAGTCTAGATCCATTTCTCTTTACTAAGTTATGCCAAGAAGTGCCCATAAAGAAGTATCTGTGTAGACTAGATATAGACCCAGTGAAAATGTGCACGATTGATTCCCTTCCAATCTAATACTGAAATACAATCTTCCCAGTTTGTGCTGCTGGGAACAGGGAGAACACCAGCTGTTTTCAGACTCCTAAATATTTTACAAAGAGCTTTCCAAACGCTGCAGACACTGTCCGGAGTTTCACCCCACGGACAGTAAGTGGATAAATTTAGCAAAAGAATAAGCAGCGGATAAAAGGGGAAGGGTTTGAAGGGGCTCCCCATTCAGGCAGGATACTGAGTGTGGAAATTTTTACATCCACAGTCTCTCTTCTACTTGGCACTTCCATCCTGGGCAACTCCATGCTTTCACCAATTTTGATTTGGTTTAAGACAATCTCTTATTTGATTTAAGACAATCTCTTATGAATTTTGAATTGCCTCTTTCTTCCCTTCAAGCTGGGCCTGTCAAAGGTAACCTTAACACAACTAAAAATATTCTTTTTGGTCTGGTCTGATCCACAGATATGGGCATCACTTTAAAATGCAAGACACACTATAAGCCTAATGCCTAAAACATGAATGTTTAAATTCCCTTGAGTAGCTCAAATCTAGGACACCTGAGCAATTTTGTGACCAGATATTTCTCTTCGATACTTTCTTGCTAATATATTTCCGTTTCTTTTTAAATCTTGGTGACAAATTCTGAGGTCCTAAAACGTAAGAGTAGCAAATTTAAATACAAAACACCTTTGCATCTAAGTCTATGAAGCTGTCAGATTTAATAAACTCACACAGGAAAGTCTTGGTCAGAACTTAGATAGAAAACCTCCACAGAAACAGAGTATTTTCCCTCCCTCTTCTTTTAGCATCTTTCTACTGCAGCAATTTACATCTAATTTTCAAACTGTGGTTTTGGCATTCTTTTGTTTCCTATTGTTAAGATAAAAATAAAAAAATAAAGACGGGTCATAAATGCAGAGACAACTACGAGTTTTTACACTCCAGCTAACCACGGCCCCCTGCAGAAGTGACAGACAAGAGCAACAAGTGAAACGGTTTAATGGCAGACGCGATAATTAAACGAGAGCCCCATAAATGGCTTTGCTTATAACAATGCATCTAATGAGCTTATACACTATTTCTTCTTCACTTATTTCATTTTTAATGATAGGTTTTAGTACAGAAAAGAGGCCCACTGCTCAGATAATGTTTTCCTTCAAAACACTGAAATGAGGTCTAAACTGTGCTCTTTCTGTCCAGATCTTAAAAATTCATAACCATGTTACTCAAAACTGTTTCAATATGAATAAAGGTAGAACTTGATTAACTGCATTCATAAATCCAAAAGTAAAATGAAGACAACTCTAAATTAAGTAAGATACTTATTAAAAGATATAACCTGGGTATTAATCAATAAGCAGAAATTAAGAGAACTAAGTAGAAAAAGAAAAGCCTATATGTGAAGCTGGGAGCAATCCTGGCATCATACATTATCAGCTGAGAGTAAATCAAAGAGTGAAAATGTATTTTCTGGCAAAGTGATTTCTCTTTGGGACAGTTTATAATTTTTTACCCATAATGAGGAGTCTTAAGACTTGCTCATAACCTTTTATTGGAGCTGAGCCTCGTTGGGAGCAATAACTGCGATGAAGAATTCAAAGGCAGCAATAATTGCAGGAATAATTTAGCTAAAGAAACAGAACAACTGACGGAGCTGATTCATATTTAGTTAAATGGTATATAAAATAATAAATAAGTCTAAAAGGTTTGGGATTTGACAGGGCCAACTGAGCGCTTTAGTCAACACAACTGACTGGACTACCTTGAGCTCAAGAATTCGAACGAGGATGATGGAGACAAGCAACTTCAAGGAAAAGTTGAGACAATCTCGAATAAAAACTGAGAAAAACACGGTAAGCATGAAGAGCACTTCAAAAGAGGTTTCAGGAACACACAGATTTACAAGGATGGGAGAGAGACTGATTAACAAGGTAAGCTGTGTTCCCTAAAATAGCCACACAGTAAAAATAGCACCTGAGCTGGATCTTTCAAAGGAAGGCAAAATGAACAGCAAAAGCTTCTTTCTCACTTATGCAGACTGAGGAAAATAGGTAGAACTACCTATTACCAGGAGAGGGGGTTGAGTTAAAAAAAACACCATCTCTGCATCGCCCCAAACCTGGGTGAACGCCCCATTTTCCCGTGAGACTAACAACAAACACACTGGCACTTAACTGGAATGAGGATATTAACACACCTGAGGTGGAAGCAGAACTTGGACTGTTTCCCATGGCAAGACACACCTAACTAAACAAACGGAAAAACAAGGACAAAACAGAAAAACCAAACAAAACCAAATACTGAGAAAAAGTGGAATATTATAAAAGCAAATCCAGTAGTAAGTGTTTGAATGAAATCCAGGAACTCGGCAGGTTTCTGTCAATTCTCTCATCACTGAAAAATAACCCCTATGAAGACTGTACACCAGAAAGTCATTCTACATTTTCCCATCACACCAGTTAGGCTTATAAACCTTTAATTGAAAACTGTGTTTTGCGCATTGCAGATCTTCACTGCTAAAGCAAAAATAACACTGGAAAATGTCTACCATAGAACCTACATGCAAAGAAGGCAGAAATAATCTGGGAAAATTCATTTGATCTTGACACTGAATAAAGCAGGCTTTGGAAGAGAGAGTAATCAAGGGCATGAAGGTATATGTAAAGTGGGATGAAATTAAATATATTTTCATTGCAAGCAGATCACCTGAGAAAAATAATATATTTTCTTGATAAGATCGCTGACTCAGAGTCATGACAATAAAGGGCATCTAATACATCTAGATATAATTCAAGCATTTGATAGAGCATCTCATAAGAAAGAATTATTTAAAATGAAGATGACAAGAGTAATAAGAAATATCCATCATAATATGGATTAAAAGAACTCTCTATGGGGAACGGTACAATAGCCTGTACTGAAAAAGAAATTATTAAATTGTAGAAATGTTACCACTGGTGTACCTCGGGAAGCACTCTTGGGACTGATCCCGCCTAATATATTCCTTAGTAACCTTGGTTCAAGGACTGGATTGGGAAATGCAAAGATGACCAAGTTGGATCTTATCAATACTGAAGGGGACAAGATCACAGTGGAGTAACAAAATGACCTTGGGAACAAGAAAACCAGATTAATCAAAGTTGAGTACGTATAAGTTCGAGGGAAGGACTAGACAGGTTTCATATCAGGTAGTGCGAAGAGCTCTGATCACCTGTTTGCAGAAAAAATGTGAACATGTGCAAAGAAGGACTATAAGAACAGGGAGATATCTACTATGAAAAGCAGCAAGTTTTGCCCCTTTTAGCCTAGTTCCACAGGCTACATATAAATCCTAATCGAGAATTTATATAGTTATGTTTTATTATTACATCTAAGGATAAATGCTGAGGAAGACAGGAAAGGGATACGTCCTTAGAGCTAGAAGTTCTGATACATGATCAAAAGGCTAAAAATTTCCACATAAGCTATCACAGCATAGAAATTAGAAGGCAATTACCTAATCAGTGAGGCAAGTCCTGCAAGAAATAGCCTTGTAACCAAGTTATTGGGAACCAACCGCAAGCTGGAAGCTGGAATGACAGAATTCCTCACGACAGAACTCAGAGAACCAGGCAGCGCCTTTAAGGGGGACCTGAGATTTGTCTTAGTAACTTGCTTTGCTTGCCCATCCAGTGTCAAATTGCAAATAAGTAACTTAGATCAACGGAAAGAGAACATCCCCCCATCACGGACATAATCAACGGTGCAATACTGCTCCGGAGGGAAATATCCCTCCCATAGCATCGCAGTGATTACCTTACGCCTTGAAGCATGAGAGCCCATGATCTTTTATCTTACCTTTCAGAACCACAAATGCTATTACTGGTCATAAAATTACCCGAGCATTTCAAAAAAAGAATCAGCCACAACGTTTGATTTTGATGGCTTTCTCCAGTGGGGCCTGGTGCAAGTTTGGCTAGGCACATATTCAATGTCTGGCGATTTGTTTCAAATTACACTTTTGTTTTCATATGGGAGGATTAGAATAATCTTCTCAACAATCTTCACTGCATCCTTCATAAAAAAAAAAAAAATTGCAAATAAGTAAATCAATCCTTGCATAAGAGCTTGACTGCGACCTCAACGTACGTCGCACGGCATAACGAACCCACTCCTGCGTTACCTTGGATATTTAAGGTGTGAATATCAGCATCTTCACCATGAAAAAATTAAAAAATCCCACTTCTTCCTTTCTGTGCTTATGAAGAAAATAAGTACTCTTATTTGCCCGCCTTCCCCCAACAGAGAACTAAATAGACAACAAGAAAAAATAAAACGGGACAAGCTGTTAAATAGCTCAGCCTTCCTCCCACCCACCCACGGGCACAGCCTGTTCCTCGGTTTCGCATCCCAGGAGAAAAAAAAAAGGAAAAAAAGCAGCAAGGAAAACGAAGCAGGTACTCGCAACCCGTCTGGAAAGTCATTGCCCGGCAAGATTTCCCACTTCACCTGTTCGGAAAATTGACCTGAAAGATATTTTGTCCCCCAAAATGAACTGCCTAGCTCAGAATACCCCATAAAAACCCGTATTTGTCAAACCTGTCAAAAAGGCGCCGTTTCCCTGTCACTTTTAACACGTTCGGAGAGGCGGCTTCATAGGGAACCGCCATGGCAGCGCCAACGGCACCCGGAGCACCCAAGAACACCCCTTCCCTCGGGAAGAAAAAGCATTTTTGCACAAAGAGAAAGAAAATAAGCATATGCTTTAAATATAAAATAAATATAAATATAAAATAAGTAAATTTATAAGCATATACGTGGGTCACCCTCCCCTTCCGTACCTGATGTCGTGAAGCGCGGGGCGGCGCGAGGCTTCTGCCCGCGTGAGGTAAACGCAGAGCGGCCGCAACGGAGCCCCTGCACCGAGGGAGAAGGGTAAGGAAAGGACAAACTCACACGTAGACCCCCTTCTTGTGTGCAGAAAGTAATTTTTCTTCTTGGGGGCAAACAGAAAAACCCGTTATCAATGGGAGTTTCTTGTGTTGAATCTGCCGATAGCGCCTCGGGGGCCACCCGCCCGTAACAACGGAGTCAACTGCGGCATTTGACTTATAAACGCACAGAATTTGGGACAAAGGAGACAGTAACCACCGATCTGCTGCAGAAAACCACAATATTTAAATGAAAGTGTCATATTATACTTTTTAAGCATGCCGAAGATAGTTTTTTCCACGTATAGCACAACTCCTGGCATACTTATTTGAACGGTCTAATTCCTAACCTGTAACCCCGTAAAGAAGGATCTTGGCCATCTTGACTAATACATAGAGTTCATCCGCTTTAATTCCTCTCTTTCAGCACCAGAAATACTTCAAAGTGCTTAACGGTAACGAAGGGCAAAACCCTTCAGCATTGACTTTGGTGAAGTACCGGAGTACTCCCAGCCCATCCAACAGGACTATTCGGAGAAGGAAAAGCCCCACTGGGCTGTACGGATGGGCTGAACTGCACGAGGGAGTCGGACGCTGAAGCCAGGATTCAGTTAGACCGGCTGAGCATATATTTTGCCATATATTTTGCTTTAAAGGAGTTTCTGATCTGGAGGGGAAGCTTTTCTCTTGCTAATAAGATTCAATATTTTCATCCACAGTTTCCACAGGGTTCTGTCATGATATGCTTGTCATTCCTGCCAGGTTAGCTTCACTGGCAAATTAAATTCATCTACTCCTTGGCTCCGCCATTCAGGTCATTAATGGAAGTGTTTTCCACTAAATATCAAAGGGCATAAGAATCCAAAATCATCCCGACAAATTGGATAAAGAGATCTTTAAAAGCAGAATGTCATTCAACAGTGGCAAAAAGTGGCCATTCTAGGTTATACACCTAGAAAGAAGCTGCATACTTATTGCTCCCATTCAGTATCTGACAGAGCTGTTTCGCAGACAAAAAAAAGTAAATTTGAGGGTTTTGAGAGGCATATCTGATAGTGTAATATTATTGACTCAGACTATCACAAAATTAGGCATACCCCATCATGAAAGTACTGCCATCTGTAACAATTCTTATTTTTTCCCCTCCTCAGGATCGCAAGGCATCATCTAGAGCCTCTCCTGCAGATTGAGACACTACACGTCAGACTTGGACTTCCCAGAAAACATCCAGGGAGTAAGCAGATGATTAACTAGCATGATCCTCTTTGAAAGAACTGGGGCAGTTCGGCTACGGACGAGGAGGGCACATGGTCACGGCCTGCAAATACATTAAAGGCTGCTGGCAAATAACCATTAAATAATCCTTTAAAATATCTACGATGAGTGGGATTGAGATGGCAGCAGGGATCAGGCATTAGAAAAAGCTTTCTAATGGGGAGAGTAACAAAGCACTGCCATAGATTTTGGAAGGGAAGTCACATCTGTTCCTATCTCCAGAAGTTTACAACAGGCTTAAGCAAATATCTGTTAGAATTTTTTTTCATTAATCTACAAATGAAAGGTGCTATATTCAACTCAGCCTCTTGCCTTCGTGACTGTTTTTTCTCTGCAAAAACACTGCTTACAGGAGGGAAAGAGACTAGGAAGGAGATAAAAGTTTGCAAGTCAGACCGATTAATACTGTCTTCAGGGTGCCAGGACCTTTCACCACTATTTGGCAGAGACATGTGGGCACTCTCTGCCTTAACAGAGGATGATCCCATCCACATTGCCTCCGCTTGTGTGACTCACCAGAATTTAAGCTGAACTTGCTAAAGCATAAGCAGAGGAGGCAAGCGTCAGCAGGAGCCTGAAAAGTCACTGCGTTCTTATAACCTAAAACACTGGCAAAAAGCTTTTTCCCCCACCTCCCACGCAGAAATGTCCCTTTAAAATCCCCTTGAAGAGCAGCAAACCTTTTGAGGCAGCAATCACAAGAAATTGAGGAACTGGCCTCCCTAACGAAGAGAGCTTTGATGAGTGGGTGGACGGTCTGTTGGCATTTTCACACATCTCCGAGCCCTTTACAGGGCTGAGGTTCCAGCAGTAGTCACGTAGGTGCTAATTTGTGAAAATAAGTACAAAACCTTAGGTACTGGGCAGATTCTACAGGACATTGCTGCTCCAGGCCAAAGGTGGCCCAGAACAAGAACTCCATGCTGTGAAATTGTCCCCAGTATACAATTTCATATAATCTAGAGGGGGAAAAACAAGAATTTAAAAAGGAAGGGCTTCTAAAAGACTTTGGATCTCTGTAGGTGGTAACAAACAGCATTTTTAAAATCCAGCTCACGAAACTTGGCAATAAGAATATCATTTTCTCAAAGGCAATAAAAAAGTCCTCAAACAACCAAGCTTATAAACACTGAGCCAAACAACTTCAAATTTACTTTCGGAAATTATTTCGAGTTAGGACATACTTTGCCTTTAATGAAGGCAGTAATGACATATGAGTGAAAAGACAGCTGAAGAAGTCTGATAAAATTCCAAGTCATACTTTCTAAAATAAGATCCCATTCCAAATGCTTCTATTTCATAAAGAGATTTCTGTTTTCTGGTGTTTGCTGCTTCTGATACCACCAATCAGAAAACTCATTTACCCTCATTCAGGCTATCAACATAGATAATTAAAACATCACCCTTCAGACAAAGAAATGCCAAGACTCCTAGGGATATATAGGTTTGGTTTTCCATCATGGAGATATTTACTGGGTGAGGCTTTGCTCTTAAAGATAATTAACTCCAAGAACTAAGGACAGTCGGGAGGGGATGCACAGGGCACTTCCCTATCACATACAGAAGTAGTCAGTGCAAAGGCAGTTTTGTATCTGTTCTCAGTGGTATCATCACGCCACAAAAATTATACTGGGAAACACATAATTGTTGTAATCGTTGAACGCTCATTCATAAAAGTCATATGTTATATGTAACCCAGGGGCCTCCCAAACCTCCATAGCATTGATCTGCTGTTACACAAAATTGTTACAGCTTTCAAAACATCAGGGTCTTGTGCTGTGTGCCTAATTTAAGCTCTTCAAAATAGGCCTGTTCTAAATTTACCTTAATCTCTCAAGTGGGGAAAAGTGTCTACTCATAAGCTCACGATATGAGCACAAACACAAATCTTATCTATCAATTTTATTTACTAACACCTATGCTAATCAAATCTATTCGACAAATTAACTGAGCTGCTCTACAGATAAGATACCTCAGAAGAGAGCTGGCTCTTCAGCTCACTTTCCTCTCTAAGGATATTGAAATTTATTCACTTTGCACAACTATTACCTATTTTGATCTTTATGATGAACCACTGACAGGGGTGTTACTCTTCATATACATACTGCAAGTGCTTATTTCTTAGGATACTAATATGGGTTTGTTTTATTTTAGTCTTTTTAAATATACAAATGATTTAGTCAAACCACGGAACTAGATATAAACAAATCACAGAATCACATAATCATAGAATGATTCCTATGACCAACCTGGCCCCACTAGCTGATCTGGAACACAAGTGAGAAGGGCTTGGCTCAACTCTCACCTCTCCTCAAGGCTTGGAAACCTCCCTTCATACAGCAAGAAGCATCTTACTTATAACTTGGGGTATCTCCAAGAACACAGGCAGTTGGGTGAAGGTGCCCAGACTTCCAAACCCTACTTGAGCACCTAAAATTCTCATTAAAATCATGAGACTTTAAGGATTAAAATAGAAGATTATGAACTGAAATATCTTTATAGAGATCCATCCTCTCTCTCAAAAATTGAACCAGCACACTATTTGCACACACTAAGAAACCCCAGGTTTTCCACCTCTAAGTATATTCTTATTTAACTAGACTATGGCATGTACAAAACATTTGGTCCTAAAAGGGCTGCAAAGCATTCTTACAGAATTTGAACTTGTGGAGATACCAAAAACAGAGACTGTTTGGGTGAGGCAGCTTAGATGAGGCTGCTGAAAGAGCTTTTATGAAGTTGTTTATAAATCTGGAGATCTGGACATTTCAAAGCACTAAAATAACACACTGAACAGAAGAGGAAAAGAAATAAGACTACAAAATTGACCGTGACTTTGTCCCAAGTGCCAGCTCAGGAAACTAGGAAAATAGGAAATCTACTATAAAATGAATTTAATCACTTACTGTATGTTTGTGACAAAGATCATTAATCATCCTTAAAAACAGTTTCTATTGCAATTTTTAATCAATCAACAAGGTAGCATCCAATGACCCAGACTGACATCTACCCAAGATGTGCACATTACCATCATTTGGGGTAACATGATAAACTTTAGAAAACTTAGCTGACCCTAGAGAGCCATGCAAAACAGATCGTGAAGCAGTCAGAGCTGCAGCTTGGTATTTTACAGCAGGATTGGCATTGAAATTGGGATTTAGGAGCACATGGGCAAACCCAAAAGCCTTTTCATTAACGCAAAAAAAAAGACGTTAGAAAAAAAAACAATTTCCACGCAGAAACGATGAAGGGAATAAGGATAAAATGCTTGGGAAAATATTTGCATCGTGTTTAAGCTGCTCATTGTAAATCAGCTTGTCAGCTCTCCCCAATAAAGACACTTAACAGTCTAGCCCTAGCATCAGTGAGCAGTGGGTAAAACTTCTGGCCTCAGCTTTTAGAGAAAAAAAAATGTTTATCATGTTGTGATGTTCTGATAGGATAAAACAAAGTACACAAAAATCTAGAGAAAAAATAATAATAAGTTTAGGGTTGCAGATTGCACATAATAAAGGACGAAGGAGGTAAGTGTCAGCACAGACCTAAGCAGCCAAGACAACAAGTTTGACAAGACTTTGTTTTTCAAATAAGAAAAAATGTGCCTAGCACCTGCTGGAAGGAAACCAGTTACTCCCAATAAGTCAGAATTTAGTCACCAAAACAGTGAAAACAAACAGCTCCACGGGACAATAAAATACTGGAAGGCAACAACCAAACTTGGTCCCAGCAGAAAGTCCCATCCATTTCGAGCATATTTGTTACCTACTTGACACACACTTTGGTTTCTGCCTAGTTTCCACAGTCGTTTTACTGCATGTTTCCACACAAAAAAAAATTACTATCTATCTGTCAGGCATTATAAGTACTATTACACTAAAAGAGGTTTTTCTTTGTTTCTCTGATGTTTTAATTATTGCAACACAATTGCTACAGACAAAACAACACCCTAAAGGTAGAGATGGAGCTAACCTCTAAAATATACTAATATATAAATATGCATGAGTGTGCATGCAGCTATGGACGATATTTCTTTTCAAAAAGAAGCAACTCAAGCTAAGAATGAAGCCCTTTTTGGTACCTTCACATTTCGTAATAAATAATCCAGATGTATGTAATGTAAGAATACATAGTTCACTTATCATTAGAGCTTTCCATGCCATGTGCTTCATATCTAACCATGAATAATAAAAAAACAAGGTTAAAGCTACCCTGCAACTGCAATGGCATCTCTTAACGAAGGCTGCCTATAAAACAAGCCAAACCCAAAATGCTGCAACTTTAGTGGCAGACGAGCACATCAATCTGAGTGGAGATGAGTTAATTATAAGCTTAAAACACATATACAAGCTGTTTCACGACCATAACACATTATTCCTGCAGTTCTGCTCGCTGTTACTCAGCTGTTCGGTCCTACCTGAGAAAAAACCCAGGCTTAAGTCCTCACTATGGCACCGTTGGCTAAAAAACTGCAACTGAGATAACACTCTTTTTTCTTTTTTTTCCTTTCCAAGAAGCAAATCATCTTTTCTTGATACAGCCAAGTAATAATCTAATATGCCCCAGTAGACAAAACCAGCCAGTGATAAGACATACAACTGACACATGTTAACATCAAATTTCCCCTACGGTTTCAATGCACCCCTAATCAGGGATATCAAATAGCAGCATCTGACAGGGCTGCAGCCGTAACAGCCCAAGCTCAGTTTGTCCCCTGTAGCTCCAACAGTTTAACAGCTGATGCTCTATCTGCTGGCCCAATATCTCTGCTGTTATTACACACGTAGCTGAAGTAATGACAGGGCCAGCTCTTCTGCTAGTTGCTTGAATGCCTAAGTCATAAAAACAATTTCAGTCTCATCTTCTCAGCTGAAAGATTGCTTTCTATGACTTATGTCAAAAAAATGTACCAATCAATCAGACTGTAGATTAAGAAAATAATAACTAATCAAGTCTAAAAGGGAAGAGACAGCTCATCTCTGTATATTTAGACTGGAGTGAGGGTATAATGCCTGAGTGACCAAGCACTCTGGTCCCACAAGCCCAGCTCTAGCTCAGGCTGCTTTAGGTCATCTTCCAAAGGACACAGACCTTACAAAGGAAAAAAGGAGAAGGAGGAAAAAGGAGAAGGAGGAAAAAGGAGAAGGAGGAAAAAGGAGAAGGAGGAAAAAGGAGAAGGAGGAAAAAGGAGATACTGGACTGTAAACCCTTACCCTCAAGATTCTTGATTCTCTTGCAATTTCCAAGCTGGCCATTTCCCAACAGTCTCAGGTTTTCCCCCTATCATCAGTTTCCCAAGAACTGATTTCACAGGGGTCAGTCTAGTGAAGACAACGGGCACAAATTTCTTTCCTTTAGCAATAACAATACAGGTAGAGTTCTCAAGTCAGTTGCTTTAAAATTAATTAAAATACAGACAGGCTAGCAGAGAATGATTTATATTCAAAGGGGATTATGGCCAACACTCAAATGTTTACAAGAAAATCAATGGGAGCCTAGCACAGAACAGATACAACTCATGGTAATTCACATTGATTAGATTCTTGCATAGTCCAAGATACACTTCTCACTTCCACAACTCTCATTAGTCCATTGCCAAATTTATGCGAATTGCAAAATGGACATAACTGAGGTCCACAGCTATTTATTCCGCGTTAACCAAGGGAAAAAAAAAAAAAAAAAGAATCCTACTTGCCCAAAATGGAAATTCATTCGTCCCCAAACGTTTAACGAGAGAGGATAGCTCGGTCTACCCCTACATTCATCATCTGCTGCTCGTTAATGAATATCCAATAATGCCGATACCAACCCAGAGCCGCCTGACAGGACGTGTTAGGGCTCAGGTAAAGGCGAGCTGTCACTCTCCCTACACCTGCAGCACGAAAGCTGCTCCTCCAGCCTCCTCCACTGACACAAAATAAGGGACTTCTCACCCCAGGGAGAACCATCCGTCTGGCCCAAGTTTCATAGTCTTCTTCAGGAGGGCAGCACCAGGAAAAGGCAGGAAGGTGCTAGCCATGAAGAGGTGCGTTGGTGCTTCGCTCCCATCTTCTTGTTGTCCTGCTAGGCAGGAAAATGCATCGTTGTTTTACTCAAATTTGATATTACTGTTTGCACAGGAAAAAAAAAAATCATTAGATGGAAACCACCAGGCTCGGAATTGATTCTTGGGGAAAAGACAGACTGGAAGTTGTGCCTTACATTTATTTATTTTACAGTCTGACTACGCTTCAGTTGGCTGCTGACCTTTTCGCTGGAGCACGGATGCAGCCAGCGAGCCTGAAAGCCAAAAAGCAAATCAAGTCACCTACAGGGTAACAGGTTAAAGCTGCAGAACAGAGCAAGAAGGCCTGACCTTCAAAGGACTAATGTCACTTGGGCCCAAAACAAATGGAGGAAACTCACTAGTACCGGTAGAGATAGCTCTTTTTAAGCAGAAATTGTAATTCTAATAAGGCAGAGCGCAACTGAGAAATTATTCACATGCAGGATCTCCAAGAGGCTGAATCAGCCTAAAGGATGCTTGCCCAGATACTCATATCCATCCATGGGTCTTTCCAATACACTAGCCCCATTTGCCACTCCTCCCGTGAAGGACAAGTGTGTGTCAGCTTGCAAAACTCTTCCCAGGAAACAAGATGGAAAGCAATGCCCGTATTCCAGTGGGAAGGATGTGCTTCATGCAAAGAAAGCAGAATTGCTCTCCCTGCTCCCATCTCCTGAAGACGGGAGGGCATTAGATAGCCTCGTGGGCATCTCTATTGCCCCAGTACTGGGTGATGGTTTTCAAACGCTCCGGATAGGAAGAAATGCAAGGCAGCTGGCAGGATACTCAAGCAAGCGGTGAATCAATAAATTCTCCAAGTTAATTCTTAGCAAATTAGCTCTTCTCTCCTTTTGCAAAGCACAGCGTGTTTGAGCTGAGACTAACCCACATCTTCCTCTGCAGATGCTACTGTGTATTCGTATGAGCATCTCAGCACTACTGGCTACCAGTATGTACAGATGCATCCTCTGGTGAAAGCTTGAAGGGAAAGTGTAAGTCATAAAAAATGGGAAAGCAAAGTAATAAAAATGAAGACAAGAGGTAAACAATCCAGAAGAAGATGAGAGATAGGAAGGAGTCTGCATTTCAGGCAGAAGGGGTTTCTTTGCTTGCTCATTTTTACTTAAATGACCGCAGCACATTAAGCAAAACAGAAACCTATTCAAAGAAACCAGAGAAAAAAAGAATTAAAACTCAAAATATGTAAATCCATCTTACAATTAATATAGCCATTTGCAGCCAATTTCCAGACACTTCTTAAGCAGAAAGAAAACCATTTGGTGCTGCTGAAATGCAGCGATCCCTACAGAGAACATTTGCAGCAGCACAAGGCATACGGCAAGAGTGTTCAGGACGAGAAATAAAAAGAGCAAAATCTTCCACTGTACCAACCCAAAGCATTTTAGGTTAATGAAATGCAATTAATCAGAAACTTGAGCAAAGCTGTTCCAACAGGAAAAAGAAAAAGAAAAAAAATACAATGTCTAATCGTGGAAGGAAGAAATTAAAATACGAAACAAGAAAAAAAAAACTAGAATAACCAAAGCTTATTCCAAAGTTTAGATTTTAGGTAGGAAGGAAACATATGCTAACTGAAGAAACAGCAATGTGTATTACCAGGAAAATCTCTAAGTGCCACACAATTCATTGGGATACTCCCCAAATCCCCAGAAGGGCAACGAACAACTTTGCTAGCGCTATTAGCAGAGCCCCCAACACAGTAACTCGCCGCTATCCCCGAAGACCCAGGTTTTCTGTTCCTTATGGAATGGTGCAAATGAATTAACCGGCCTCAGTTTCAGTTCTAATATATAGTTTGTCGTGCCACAAGACTGTTTTTCCCCTTTTCTTTATTAAATTTATAAAGAGTTCTCCGTAAAGTCGTTACAATGAAAAACAGGGAATCGTTTCTGGTTTGAACGTAAAATGGAATTCAAACGTATGGAGGAAATACGCGTCTCCAAATGGCAGTTTTGGGAAAGGGATACCTTAAAGTCGCTATAGACCAGTCTAACTCTGCGACACCTCGGTTAGGCCAGGCACTCGATATCTCTTTCAATCCGTTCAGCACGGTTTGCACTTCATATAGACGCACGCTTGTACAATCAATACGCAAACAGATTCCCAATTAATTCAAAAACTCCTATTATTGCATAAGGAGACGTGCCAGGGAGGAATGTAATTACACATAGTGAAAGCCCAAAGTGTTTACCATATACCGGTAACTGCCTTTCCAGCAACTCCTTAACTTGCATGCATCATTATTCACATTCACCAGCACAGCCCAGAATTATGTCAGTAAGTCACTATGTCTTGCAGGCAAAATGTATCATTATAAACTGACATTTATCCTAGATTTAGAGTGTCTTGTATTTTTAGAACCAATTTTGTTTTTTTTCCCGTCCATACATTGAAAAAAATATATATTCCCAGAAGGAACAGAGAACAGCTGCTATTTCTGGCATAGCTTTTGGTAAGTACCAAGAACAATATACTTTCTATTAAAAATAAAGTCTATTTTCATAAGTAACTACATGATTTTTTTTATTTAGCATTGTTCTGACCAAAGGCTAAAATCCAGCCAAAATCCATTCCAGAAACATTCCATAACAGCCACGCTAGACAGACCTGCTCAAGCAGCCAAAATACAAGTATTGCTCCATTAAAGGTGTTTTCCAGTTAGTACTTTTTATTTTTTGTATTTTAGTCTTAGCTTAGATAGCAAACAAACACCCAGGGCTTCTGGTGTTGCTGCACTCAGAAGATAAGCCGGAGATAACCTATTGAATAGGAACCCAACCCAAAAGGTTTTAAATCCACTCCAGTTGTACGTGCTCTCTGGAACTGATGTGGGGAAAATGGTATCAAGACAATGCCATTACACAAGATCGATGGCATCAAGATGATGCCGTTACACATGATGTCACTCCACAAGATGTAGATGATGATGCCAACCCAGCAGGAATATACAGCAATATTGCTACTGCTAAGGCTTCCCAGTGACATCCTGCTACAGTCAGTCCCCAACAAAACGTCACGGTGCTTTTGTTTAATCCACATTTAAAACTAGAGAAAGAAGGTTTTTTTTTCCTTAACAACGATTGTAACCTACTGAAATGCAGGTTACCAGCATAAGAACTGACAGTTGCAAGGCTGAGTTTCTTGGGAACCATCATTATTTATGACACTTTATTACAAGAGCTCTAAAACACATGGTTACCTTATTAGAAATTAAAATTCATTTTCATATAAATCTCAGCATGACATTACACCAAAAGAACGGAAAGTAACTCCAGGGGATGGCACATAATTTCACTTGTGCTCTTCTAGGCTTTGGCATTTGCAATAGGAATTTAAACTACTCATAAATATAAAGGCAGTTTTGGTAACGCAAATAATCCATCTGGGGGCAAATAGGGCATAAACATTTTTTCCTGTCGGCTCTGAATCTACTTAGTAAATAATTTCAACTTTTTTTTTCTTCGAAAATTCTCTGTCCACTGACAAATCCAAACAAATCCACCAAAAAGAATTACATGTGAAAGCCATATTTAATACGGGGGTAATTTTGACTCTTCTGTTAGAAGCGCATATACAAGGAGGCCAAAGCCTCATTTAAAAGACCATAAACCCACAAATGCAGGGGCTGATTAATCATCCACCTTCTGATCATATTCTAGAAGACAAATTTTAAGTCATGCAATGGCTAAGAGCACCGTTCAAAATAAAATGTCTTTATGAAAACAGTAGACAGGAAAAATGTATTATTGGAATTGTATCTCCAGGAGAAGAGACTTTCACTGGTAAACAGTTATACACATCAGGGGAAGCCTTAAATTGCCACTGCCAAGTAACCGAAGTCTTAAAAAACAAGTTTACAAGTGTCTTTTAAAAGCACTTTAAAGCCACCTTGTATGACAAGAGACTTTCTTGCTCCTGTATGTTTGCAACAGAAAGAAGGTGAGTTCAGCTAGCAAAAAAACAGTTGGACTTGGAAGGTTTCCCACAAATGCTCTAATTTTGCTGCATCTATTAAGAAACAGGCAAGAAGAGAGGAAAGATCATTCCTTTGGAAGCACTTTTGCATGCGGTGAGTCACAAGGGAAGAATCATCTTAATTGGAAGAAAAGGTCAGTAACGTGTTTAAGACTCTGTGGCATCTAATTTTTTATTGACCCTCCCTCATCTTACATATAGGGGAACAGAGTAAGGAAGGAGAAGGTCAGCACAGAACCTGTGCTGAAGTTTGGACAATTATCAGTTTCACGATTAAGTACATTGTAAATGATTCACTGAAGAGGCAGATAAATGGTCCAAAAGGTACGAAAGGCTTTGAGATGAAGGAAAAAAAATTTCTCTTACCTCTCTGATTGTCTTTTTTCCAGTGAATATTCAATTAAGTCTATCTCATCATCTCTTTTTAGACCTCCTTCCTACTTTTTAGTTTGGAAATATTCTCTAGGAAATGGCATATTAGGGATTAAACTGAGCCCAGGCTAAAGCAGAAGAAGGTTGTACACGTCCTACTCTGCACTTTATGGTTGTGCCGACCCACAGACATCACAGGACTAGTTAGCTTGCTCGTAAGAGAAAAGAAATGCATACAGAAACCAGCATTACAGCATTCTCTGGGGAGTCAGCCAATAATTGTTGGAAATATCACATTGGATTGATGCAGATACTGATAGGAAAATAAATTATACAACAGAAGACAAAACTCCATCAAGTGAGGATGCTCCTGGGATGTCGTGTTGCCACTCCGTTAAGCAAACTGAAAAGAATTCCCTTGGTGAAGGTTATAAGAATTGTTTTATTCATCTCTATGCCACCTCCTCAAAGCTGCAATTCCTGGGAATTTCTTCGTCCTACTAAAAACCAAGCAGATTTTCAGAAAAACATTTAGTCTTTTAGCAGTATTTCTCGACTTAACGTGTCATTTATAAAATCTTCATCAATGGAAGGGTTTTCCTACATCAATCCTTTAACGCAGGAATATTGAGGATGACACTGCTTAACCATAAGGGAAAAATAATACTCCTGTGCAGCATGACCAAGTATCTTGCCATATACTGCTGTATCCTTTTCACTCCTATTAACTAGAAGGTTAATACTAATTTTCTTAATGGATGCACTTCTCCTATCACAGAAGGACCTAAACACAGGTCCATAGTGTTATGCTGCATAGTCAAGAGTCCTAATAATAATAATCCCTCTCTCAAGGTCAATGAGACATGCACTGATCTTCACTTCACATCCCACTTCAGACTTAAACACCTTCCGCAGGGAATCTGAGCCCAGCAGCAAGCAGACAATAATCACTTTTGCACCAATATAACAACTTGGTTGGCACAAAATGAATATTAACATTTCAAGCAAGAAAGCGGTAAAGAGAACTGAAATGTGGAGGGGAAAAAGTAGTTCTGCTTTTGCTCTTCAGCGCGAGGCATATAGCTGAACCTCACGGCGTTCTTCACAGAAGAGTTGGTCATTTTCTGCTTGGCTTCTAGAAAATGAGGATCATCATGCTAGCAACAAGCCCAACTTTCAACTCATTTGGCCCGAGTTTTTCTAATTTTCTAATAATCCTACATATTTTAAGGGTGAGCTTGACAAAGAGTTGAGAATGAGCTATTTTCCATTCTCAGAATTATATTTATTGAACAAATTCACCGATGCCAAGTCCGACAGACTCGAGAAACATCGTTTCCAATTACACAAGCGTGAACACAGCGTGCTTAAAGACAAAACACAAATACAGACTGAAACAAAGCAAAACAGATTCGTGTTCTGCAGAGATCCTACAGCAGCAAAACAATACCAGAAGGTCCAACACTACAGCAGGATACCAGCAGAAAACCAGGGAAAACACAGGGAAGGTAACACTAATAGTGAACATCAAAATTCACATACGCAGGTTTTTCAAACGTGTTGGCAAAAACAAGAGGTCTGCAAAACTACAAGTTAATGATCCGCAGTATTTTCCACCGAAGTGCCACTTACCAGCACGGCACACATAGGAAATAGTTTAACTTCACCATCTCAAAGGAAAGAGCAATCTTAGGTGCCATTTCAGTTTAAAGCCTCAGGAACGATGAACGTGAATTCCAAACTATAGGAGAGACTTCTGCATTTGCTGCGCTTTTACAGCTTTGTGCTTCAGTCTGTTCAGGAGCTCTGTGCATTTAATCCTCACAGCACATACAGAAACTGCTCTTCAGGAAACAGAACCTTATACGTAAACTTGCACTCACAAATCTTGCCAAATCCTGCCTTGAGATGCATATCTATATCTTCATTTAAATCACATCTTTGCTATGCATTTAAGTGTGATGCAGCCAGAGTTACTTTTTGGCCAGCCAATTCATCAACCTGGAGTTGGAGATGCCCAAGGGTCTCCTCTCCTCCAAGCGATTGCCCAGAAGCTGCTCTCAATTTTGCAATCCCATAACTTAACATTTAGAGATTCCCCTTCATTTATATATCCCATGTTCTCAGACGGGGGGGGGGGGGGGGGGGGGGGGGGGGGGGGGGANGATATCCCATGTTCTCAGACAGGGGGTGGCGGAGAATAAATAAATAAATAAATAGAGTCATTCTGTTGCCTTTCATTTCATCCACACTGAATCCCCACATTCACACAACAGCTCTTCTCAGAGGTCTTTTTCGTGCGAGTTTCTCAATAAACAGCTTCTCTGCTGCCTATGACATCTGGAACAAAAAGTGCAAGTCTCTGATAGTCCATATGCAGAACTATTCCTTTTCGCTCACACAGACTGATAAAATATTGTAAGATTTATAATTACCGCATATCAAATAGCTTTATAACTGTTACTTAAAGCAATGCTGTTCACTTTTTTCATTAAAAAGCCTTTTTTCCCTGAAAGTGGGATCATTTAAACCAGTTCATGCATGCCTGCTTTTTATTCTTTCATCTTGCCTTCCTATCCTTCCAATGTATTTTAACAGCTTGTCAAAAAAAAGGCATCTCCCTACCATCACAGACACTGTTAGGGGGAATCCGGAGAAACATTTTGATAAAGCAGCGCAAAAATGTTCTACAGTGGCCATGAAATATGAAACCTGAGAGGCAAACGTATTAGCAACCTCACAAAGCAAAGTGAGAATACGATATTCATATAAGAAAGGAATACGTTATTCAGCAGTTTGGGTTTTAATAAGTCATAGTTAACCATAAGAGCAAGCTATAGAAAACAGTAGCACTGACAGAAAGAAAAGGAGATCAAGAATGCCACAGTGCATCTTTCCCCGTGATGTAATAAATCCATCATCAGAAGCACCTCAGCGACCCTCCCCTCCGAAACAGGTCTCCTCTGGGTAATAGGAAGACCATTTTCAGAGCAGTACCTGGCCCACAGAAGGATTTCTGCAAGAACTGCAGAGCATCATGCCAATACTCAGTCTCAATACACCATCACACTTAGATTTCCAACACATGCTAGCAGAATCGTTACTTCATAGCTATCTGGCAATGTGAAATGTGTATTTTGAAAGGAAAAGAGGTCCTTCTGATATCTTGGCTTACCCTCGCAATACGCAGAGTCCCCCTGGACGGCGAGATAGCCGCTCTTGCACTCACAGGTCGCTTTCGTGTTCCAGTTTTTGCATTCTGAATTTTCCCCGCACACGTGCCCCTCCGCACAGAAGTCATGGCCTGAAACACAAGAAACACCCAGCCAGGTATTAAAACAAATTTATTTCAGATACAGAGAATCTAGTATTTGTACTGACTGTATTATGCTCTGAATACCTTTGGCAAGGCACTTTCCAGAAATTTTCTTGCTACTCAACCTAATACACAAGTTTCAACTATGCATATCAGAAACGTAAGCATAATATCAGCTACAGTATCCAGGTCACACTTCGATGCATATACAAATATTTTTTGCCAATTTTGGTCATCAAAGGAGCAAGGTAAAAGTTCTGGCTCAATGATCCTAAAGCTTTCTAAAATGAAGACTGCTAAGGAAAAGCAGATTTGGACTTTCAGTGTGTAAATGCCAAGCGCAGACCTTTATTCATACCCTCTGCCTTGATATTTAGGGAACTTGTGAAAACTCTAACTCCTATTAAACATAATTTTCACCTATAGTGAGCAAAAGTAGATAATTTGGAAGTTCCAACTCTATAGTCAGAACAGTTTTATGAACCATCACGGTATCTTCCCTGTTCCTTCCCTAAAAATCCAACTCCCTTCCTCATTCCCCCCCAAAAACGCTCATTGGGTCTTTTTTGTCTCCTTTAATGAAAAGTGCCAATATTCTTCCCAGCCTTCATTTATTTCACAGTCTGCTAAAAGCCCCTGAAGTGCTCCAGATCCTGTCTTATCGAGCCTGGCAGCATTTCAGACCTTTTTAAAAAATAATAATAATAAAAAAACAAAGGGGTGAAAAGGGTGCAGTGCCACCGCCTTTGGCCATTTATTCTATCACAGTATTCGACTTTTCATTTTTGCCTTTTATAATTATATTGGAAGTGAACCCNCCCAGTCTTCATTCATTTCACAGTCTGCTAAAAACCCCTGAAGTGCTCCAGATCCAGTCTTATCGAGTCTGGCAGCATTTCAGACTGGTTTTTTTATTATTATTATTTTTTAAAAAGAAGGGGTGAAAAGGGTGCAGTGCCACTGCCTTTGGTCATTTATTCTATCACAGTATTCGACTTTTCATTTTTGCCTTTTATAATTATATTGGAAGTGAACCCTGGAACGCGTCTCCCCAAACTTATCCATTCAGCCTCTGATTTATTATACTGAGTAGGATTAATATGCTGATAGCCTTCCAAATAATATGCAGGAGATAAAGAATTTTATATTTTCTTTGCCTCCGCTTCCCCCAAGACTATGACATCCTATTTCCTGCTGCTCCAGAAGGATAAATCATCTTTGAACCCACACAGTGTTGGATTTGATTATTATTGTTAGAATCTACTACTACGAGAGCCTCAATAAACCTTAGTATGTTGGGCTAGGCACTATGCTAATACCACACGAGGAAACATTTTAATTTAGTAGGGATTGCTGCTACAGTCCATGGATTTGTTATATATGCATTTCCCACTTTTCCAAACTTGTATAAAGCATTTCACCTTTATCAGAATGCTTCAGTTGCAACAGCCCCCCCAAATTTTGCACCAAAAAAAAAATATATTCTAGACTTTTTAATCTCTTTAAAAGCCCTTGATTAGTTTTTCATATCACAGGATAGAGAAGAACCATCTCCATCCCAAGTCAGACTCCTGCTCATGTTCTCAAGGTTGAAGTTTGCAAAAAGAGAGCAGAAGAAAGTTAACACTCCAGGTCTGTAGCTCCACTATATAGAATTAGAGGTTCTAAAGAACTTTATTTTCTCATCTTATCAAGAATACAAAATGTTAGAACACCTGCTACACTGCAGATTTCCTTAGCCTTTATTAAAAAAAAGACACGTGAAATTGTTTTCTTTTAAAACTATCGACTAAAAAGTGACTCTACCTCAATATTCAATAGCTCCGTAAAAAGGCATCTCTGTTAAGAGCAGCCACATTGCTTCAGTGCGAGTCAAAAAGGTTTTACAAAACCAAGGCAATTTAATGTCAACATGTTAATGTTAATGGCTCTTGCATGCATTTATTTTTTTTTTTTTATAATTTTTACACAGGGAAGCACATTCAGCACCTCAAAAGAGCTAAGCGAAGCCTACCTAGGTTGTGTTGCTCTTTACTTAGACTCACGTTTCCCAGCTGGGGCTTTGGATGCATGGAAGTAATAAAGTGCTATCTACTTTACCTTAGTTTATATCAACCTCAAGGGCTATCCCTGCTCTGCAGGCAAATTAAGGCCACCTGGTCTTCGGACTGTAATGTGAAGAAATAAGCTCCCTATGCAGAGCTTTTCACAGGCTCAAATCAACATCAAACTTAGACCCAGCTTAAATGTCAACCTACGCCAGTCTGTATTCGTGGGAGCAATTACTTCCTCCCAAGCAAGCAGAACGGGTAAGAACACCAACATCTGATTTTTATTAGTTCTTTGCTGTGAAACGGATCCTAGGGATCCCCTAAAATACCTATGCACAGAGTGAAGACACTTGCTGATGCTGCAGCATGATCTGAGGATCCCAGGCACGGCTGGTGGAGGGCACAAACTCCTGTTACCCAAGTGAGAATAACTGAATTTCTTCAGAACATTCAGCAAAGTCTCATCGGTGGCAGCCAGCTCCCCTCCAAATACAAGAGGAGCTTTTAAATAGAATCACTGCACCCCAGCAAGCCAGCAGTGGGAGACGGCTTGACAGAAGCAGACAAAATCTTGAATAGTTCTGATAATCTAAACTAATCTCAGGCCAACACAGATGACAAGGCGCGTGAGCATGAATTAAAATTAGACAGACACATTCACAGCAGATGTCAGAAACCATTTCCCCCATGGGAAACCATAAATGGGCACAACAGCCCTTCAAAGTCACTCGAGACATTCAAGATACAATTAGATAGTAGCAAGAGGGGAATTAAATATTGAAGAGGGTGCTCGGATTTTTGATGAGCCCGATGACCTCTGTTCCTTCCCTAAACCTTTCTGATAACATTACTGTCCTCCTTATTGAGGCTGCTGCAATGTTTGCTTCATTTTTTCCTAAGAAAATATATTTGTATCATCCTTCTGATGCTGGACTGCACAATGAGCATTAATAAATGTGCTAAGACAGTTATGAAAGTGTTCAGATTCATGTACATAAAATCATCACTTGTGCGGCATCAGAAGCTACACTTAGAGGACTAAAAGGTCTCAAGTAGTTTATGATAAATGAAACATTTATTCCATTTTCAGCCACTTCAATAATATTTTTAGTTTGCTAAACTTCTTCTAGTTGCCAGAATCAGCAAAAACCCAACCAGCACAAAGTTCTTTGCACTCTAATCTAATTATTTAAGCACCTAACCTGTTTGGCAATTGGGTTTAATTACTGAAGGCTACAAGAACTCCACTCAAGGCTACATCAGTATATTCTATCCGTATCATTTTAACATCAAAAGTGGGGCCTCCCCATTTTTCTAGAGGTTTCCTCATAGCACCTTTAAAACTTTCTGTATTTCCTTCAAAATTTCTTCTTCAATGGTTCTACCATTTCAGCAACCCACCTGTTCACCGCTTCACATCAGAGCTTTCCTTCCAGAAAGGACACTACTCATCTTGCCATTCACAGGATTAGTAATAATCCAAAGATCTAAGGTAATTTTACCCTCAAAATCATCCCAGTTCACTTGCGAGGTGACATCTGTGGGACAGCTCGCAGGAAGAGCCATAAAATTTGCACTAGCAATTACACCCTCTGAGGGGCTGAATCGGTTTTTAATGAGTCAGGAGCAACGAGGCGCTCCGAAGCTTTGATGCCTTCGGAGAGCCCGGAACTCAAGGGTTTGCCCTAAAACAGTAACTTTGCAAATTCTTTCAAGAGCCCTTTAAATCCTTAATACTGCTGTAACGACGTCTAGGAAGCAATTAATTAATTCCTATTTATCAACCGCTAATAAGAGAAACTAAAGAAACCTAAACCCTTGAAATAATTCATACCCTGTAGCAATGCACGAGAAGATTTGATTTCTGAAAACGCAAAACCTTGTTCCACAGCTAGAGGAAAAAAGGAGAAATTCGCTACTCGAGGAGCCTTCTCAAGCAGCAGTTACTAACACCACATTGTCCTGAAAAATGTGGAATAGACACATAATTTAGGCAGAAATGTATGCTCAGGTGTGCAAGAAGCTACGGCATCGCTGGGGGAAGAACCAGAGCTGAAGGGCAAAACTAGATCCACCCCAGACAACTCAACCCTCAGGGCAAGATCCTCCACATGGCCCTGACAGCGACTCGTTTGTGCATTCGGTTTGCAAAATAAACTGGCCTTTTACAGCCAAACCCTTCCACAATGCCCCTACTTCACTGCAGAAACCAGGTTTTCGCAGTAATTTAGCTTGGGCCATATCATAAGAGCATGTGGCAAGGCTGAGGAAGGTGGAAAGGTATCATTTTCCGTTACTTTTCCAGCCGTTTCCAAACAATAATGACCACCTGGGAGCCCACTGGCCGAGTATATTACAGTATTCCAGCCAGTACTTTGCTGACTCACAATTTCAATCCCCCACAAACATCGCAGTTTTCTTTTTCCTCCTCCCCCTAGCACGCCCTGTTTTATTTTAGGCATTTCCTTATTATTGTGGCAGGTATCACAGAGATCCCTGAGGACGGTATGGTCTTATGCCACAATTTAATGGAATTTCCCGACTTTGTTCCACATTTGCTTCTTCTGTTGATCCCCCACATTAAACAAATTCGCCCACTGCAGTTAAAGCACAAGCTGCAAACGTTCTGTCCTTTCCTAATTTCATTTAATATAAGCATTCCATATTTTTTTTTTTTTAAACAGAATACAAAATTCAATATTTTTTTTTGTTTCAAGAGCTATGTACTAAACAAAGCAATGACCCACTTAGACTTCCAATAAATATTCCCATCATTCAGAACAGTATTTACTGGGATATATACAGGTATAGATTCCATTTAAAGAAAGAAGCAGCAATTGAGGAATACTAACCTCAGTATATCTATAATGAAGTCTATATTTTAAAAAGTACCTATCGTTAACAATAATATAGAAAGGAGTAAGTATAGAACGTATCCCTTTATCAATTCTCAGGCTTTCAAATTTCTAATACTTTTAAGTAGCGAGGCTTTTTTTCCCCCCCTCAGTACTGCAGTATATCAAACTGGACCATCTGTTAAGAAGTATCATTAAGATACTGAGCACTCGGAGAGAGAAAAGCAACATTTACTGCTTAAATAGTTACAGATGTTTCTGAAAAGCATTTAAAAAATAGAGTATATATCCTTAATTCCCGACCCCAGCAGTTCCAAGCGTGCTGGCCCCTGCAGCCACATGCATATGCTTGCAGTGTCAAGGTCTTACTAAATATTTGACTTAAGTTAAGAGTTAATATTTCCTGGCTAAAGCAGAAATTCCAGCCAAAGGAGTAGCACCACCAGGTTTAGGACAAGGCTAATGCCAGATCCAGGTTTACAGAGGTACTAGAGCTGGAGAGCTACTCTCTCCTTAAGCAGAATTTGCTTTTTCCACTATCCCAGTTATCTCAGCACCAGCTACTCCTTATAAGCACGGGTGGTGCCCGGCTTACCTCTGCACACACTGCAGCACTGGTTCTCTGGGAGGACGTGGTCTTCTTCCGAGCAGTTCAGCGGGGGACAGGTCTCTGTTACTTTCACCAAAACTCCATTCTGTGGAAAAAAAAATATTAAAAAAAAAAATTAAGAGAAATTACACGGATGAAAATATGGACCACGGCAAGGACCACAATTCTCCATCCATAACTCTGGTCATCTTTAGCAGTATCAGTAGCAAACCAAGAGCAGCAAGCTAAAGTCATTTTTTTACCCCACAGCATCAGATTTAGGTTAATCAATTGCACTTTTCTACGCTCAGAGTTTAAGAAAACACAACATGTCAGCTCAAAACTCCACAGTTGTCTTCACTCTCTTAACCTGGTCTAGTATTTGAAAAAATAAAGTTTAAATCCTCATGCCATCTTTAACGAACTATAAGGAGATAATCAGCATAACATTAAGTGAAGGCTCTGCTCACTTTGTAAGATTTTAATCCCTTCAAGCTCTATATTTTCCGCAGAATCCAAGTCTTGGGCAAACCAAGCAAACCTATGTACAGAAGTTCAAGAACTGTTTCTTAAATGTTTCTATGTTGAAATATTCTTTGGACTAAATTCAACAGATTCAATTATAAGATTTTTTAGATTGTATTCACGGAGATAAGCAAGAACAGTTTGCTTTGAAAAGTGCTGGTTCCTAAGACATTAGAAAAAATGACCAACTCAGTTCACCTATGTCCAGAATCTGGACAGAAATAAATGTTAAAAAGAAATATCTGGAGTAAATAGGTACAGCTCCAACTGAAATACGATTTACAAAGCATCAGATCTGGAACTGAATTTTTACAACTATAAAATTGAATTTCTTGTCATGACAAAGTACATAAAGAATTGCCTATAAGCCTAATCGGTGCCATCTGAACCATAAGTTCAAGAAAGTTCATCAGGAGGTTAACTTTAAAAAACAGCAAGATCTCAAATCAAATTATTTTGGTTTTCTGTGCAATTTTTTCCCCCTTCATTATGGATTAATCCTTCAGCAGAAAGGTCCAAGCAGTGTCCCTGGCAACCACTGCCAATACCATATTACCCCATATTTCCTTTTAGGAAAAGCTTTAGATCAAGCTTCTTGTAAAAGTCAACTCCCAATGAAATAAAATTAATAAAATTCTTTCATCATTACGGCCGTTTCATCATTACGGTGAAGACCACAAACCCGAATAACTAGTTATTTGAATACAGAAAGGTGCTGACTCCCAACTCCCAGGCACACTTTCATTTTCCAGGAGGATTTTATCATTCTGTCTTAATAGATTAATCTGCAGAGTGTCTGTGGGCAGGATTCCAGCTGGGAACATGAGAAAAAAAACTGTCCACCAGCAGCATTTGTGCTTACGATTAAGAGAATGTGCATCGGATATTTCCCCTCAGCTTTTTAAAGTGAATTTTACCAATAAATTGCCAGCTGACAGGTACCCTCTACAGTGTGCCCTTCATGGACCACCAGCTTTTCAGGCTTGACGTCTTGTTTTCCAAGGCTGGAACAAAACAAACCATATTCGAGTCGTTCCCCTAGTGCAAAGCTCACGCTTTAGTGCCATAACAAATGTCACAAAAATATACAAGTGTCCTCCCCTTGTCCGGTACAGCAAACTAAATTATTACTATAGTAAACTAGCAGGCTGGCTGGCCTCCCCTGTCATTTGGCCTCGTTGAGGCAATAAATAAGCAGGTTTTGCAGTGAAAGCTTCAAGAGGGTCATGCTTAAACTGCAGCAAATGCAGTTCCTCTCTATAGATGCGTCCTCATATAGGAGAGGAGGTTTGGAGACACCCAACCTGACTTAGCCCAACACTTGGCCAGGTCAGATTGATGAGTTTTGCCAGTTAGTTTTAATGTCTTTTACCCTTTTGCAAGGACAGGCTGGTTTCTTTTGTGTTGCCTCATTAACAGATGCTGTTTTAAGATGTAGAGAATGGCCATTCTTCACATGTCCGTTGAAATGGAAATACTACAAACTGCAACACCACTGCAGTCAACATTGCTGCATCAATTCCTTTCAACGGGGAGAAAATAGGGAAATATATAACAGGCCTTTATATAAAGGCATCTTAATGTTTACACAATATAAAAAAAATACATTATTTCAACCATTTCTAATAAGAGAAATAGCTGAAGGTCAATATTTGTTTTTAATTTTCCGGAATTTATTGTCCCGATCATAACAATAAAGAGACTAAAATAGACTTTAAAGGTAGGAGGCTTATCAATAGCAGAGAAAAATTCCTGCATTGCACCTCCTAAGTCATCGTTTTAATGTGAAAATCCTCCTATTGTCATCTTATTTCATAGAGGTTTCTCCCGAACAAACACTTTAAGAGCTCCTTTTACATAGCAGACCCTTGGACTTCAAGCAGTGACCATGACCACTATTTGTATCCGCAGTGCTGAGCCTCCTTATAGGAGCAAACCCTAAGCAGCCAAGTTATTTTGCCCAAGCTGCTTGCACAACATCAGCAAACCGTTATTACCCTTTTCCATTAGAAACCATGAAATTGCTCCCCTGCACCCTCAGCCGCACAAAGGCGACAATCACCGGCTCGCCGCGCTCTTTCCCAAATGTTTTTCCTAATTGCTCCAGCACACTGATCTGTCAGGAACCCTGGTACGCCCGCCTTTTAGCACCTTCCTTCCTCTGCAAAAATGCAGCGAGAGGCAAGGAACAAAACGCTGGAAAATTATAGGTGAGAGCCAACGTATTTAGAAGAGCTGTGCTTTTTTGAAGCAGCAAGCCAAATTTAAAGCCTGCAAGTACTCTAGTTACAGTAAATACATGCCTTGACAGAGCAGGGGCCTATCCCTCCTAGTTACTATATCCCCCATATACCTATATCTTTAAATAAAAAAGGTTGCTTAAGCACTATGAAGACTTCAGTGCAATTCTTAGCCATTTAGCCTCGTTAATGTCATTAATACCATTGCTACCAGGGTTAAATACTAGGGTAAACCTCGAGTAGCTCAGTATACGCAAGGTTTCTGCAAATTTGAAGAGTTGAAGCTGAAAATCAGAGACTTCAGAGGCTGCCTCTTCCTAGAGCTCATGAAAGCAGCAGATAGAAAACATCCCTTCAAGTCACTTTGCTCATTACATTGAATGAGTTCTGCTGCCTTGTTTACGTGTTTGTGGCATTCACTGACATCAAGACAACCTTTCCAAGGCAGTGGACATCATATTTGCGTGAAAGAAGCCTAAAGAAATCCCCTCACTTACCACTGCCACTGTTGAAGACTCCACCAATTCATTTAAAAATCAGGAAAAGTTTATGCGATTAAAAACTTACTCGACATTCCCTGCAGCTCTTGGTTAAAACCCGTTGACCTTCTGCTAGCACTTTGCCTCCGTAGATACACTTGGCTGTGATTTGGGAGCAGGATGGGGAGGAAGGGATAGGGGGAAAAAAAAAAAAGAGATTAAAAAATCAGTATTTAGGTAGCAAGCAAATGCAAACGACAGCAAAGTCAAACCAAGAGTCACATGCACTGGGAAATACAGACACAGCATTAAAAATACAACACAGTCATTTGCATCTAGCCACTGGAAGCCAGTCTTATATATAATTAAAAATAAACTCATTAACAATAAATTCATTTTAAGAGCAAGGGGCTCATTTGCACCGAGTGAAAAACAAGAACAGCACACTAGACAATTGATACTGGACCCAATTAATTAGTATTCATTAGAAAATATTTTCCTTGCCGAGATTCTGTTAGATTAGCTACAATATTTGCATTTCCAGAAGGCTTCCCGCTGCACTCGAAGAACGCAAGACATTTATTAGTGCGCTGCTCATCAAGAGAGCAATATAAGCCCAGTTTTCAATTAAACTCTCAGACTTTATGTGGGCGCAAAGGTGGACTCTTCAACTTGCTGGAGCACGGCAAAAAAGCGACTGGCGGTAGCAAATCACTAATAAATCAAGGAACTGAAGAAATGTATTGCTGAAAAAAAAAACCATTCTTACTGCACAGCAGATTTCACAGCAACCAGAAAGCTCCTACGATATTGGAGCCATTGCCAAAAGCCCCTTGCAGTCAAAGCCCATGGAAAGCTTTTCCCCTAAATTTGCCTGCTCGGGATGCAAAGTCAACCAGTTTAGTTTAGGATTCCTGCATCCTCAAGCAATTCAACATCCAGCCATGCCCTAGTAGCAAAGATAAACACTACCATAGTCAGCAGCCACCTCGTGGAAGTAAACAGCTAAAATTCACTCCCTTTTCTAGAGGAAAGGCAAAAGACTTCCAAAAGAACGCAGATTCCACCGTCAACACCACTTTTAAAAACTAGGTTTCTTCCTCTCCTTGTAATCCTGGGATTTCTTGCCTTTTTTCCTCTCTAAAGATGCCCTAGTTTATATGTCGGAGCTGTTGTGATCTCACTTAGGAGAAACACTTTAGATTCGGGAAGCTGTGTTGAAATTAGGAAACCAAGCAACTATTTGGGGGGGAAAAGATGAATCCGAGCAATTTCCTTTTTCTTTCTCACTATTCTCCCGAGACAACCACTTTCAACACAAGCACGAACGTCCAAAAAGGCAAGGAAAGGCAACTCAAGAGAACAACGACATTTTCAATAGAATTACAGGCTTTTGACAATATTAGCTTGCACACACATTAGTGAAGGCACTAAAGAGGCGCTCCCAACCACATCCTCGGGAAGCTTTCCGTACTCTGTACGTAGTAGAAATAAAAGTATGTTGAGATTGAAGGAAAAGCACCATTTTGTCACTTAAATACTGTTCTTAGACCTGTTTTGGTAAGCAGAACACTCACACCAACACGCACTGTCACGAGCAGCAAGCGCAAGATCACGGCTAGGGGAAATTGCTGCATGTGACTAATCTATTCAGTGACTGCAGAAAGGTGACAGAATGGTAAAGAGGAGGTGTTTTCCCCTTATTAGTCTTAAAATAACTCCAAAGCTGTCTTGCAAATTACAGAAAGTCACACCTGAAGTCCACTGGTCTCCAAGAAGGATAATTTTTGCTTCATAAAGTGTACCTCATTCTTCAACGATAGGACCAACTATCCCTTTTTTCCCCCCTTTTTTACTGCTTTATGAAAAAAATGAACATAAACCGTCACTCCACACAGTGATATTAACCCAACATCTAAAATCATTATGTTCTTTCTGAACGAGTCTTCCAAACCGAAGTAAAAGAGGCAAAAAGCCAACAGCACCTCAACTTATTACCCATCACTATGGAAATCTGAGGCTGAAGAGCTCTCCAACATCAACAGGAAATATAAGCCAAAGCTAGATTCATTTTTTTCTCCAGAAAAAAAAAGTGGAAAAATAAGGTTTAGCATCATATAAAGGAGACAGAGATGGAAGAGGTGCACGGAACGTGCTTACCCTTGCACACTTTGCAGCACTGGCTTTCCACGTGCACCGGGAGAGCATCAGGAGGACATTCCAGGGGGGGACAGGACATCCTTCGGCACTCCACAACGCCACTCTAGAGGAGGGTTATTGAGACAAAACCCAACTAGGACTTGTTGTAATTAGCAAGGGTTTTACCCAAAAACATATATAGAAGGCAGAAAACTCGTTAAATAACTTAAAACAGCATTGAGGATTCGATCTTTCTGTAAAAAAGTTTAATTTTGACTACCAGCCTGCATCTAATCACATCTGCTAAACATTGCTGCTTGTACCCCATTTGCACAGAGTAGCAAATGGGAACACATAAACCCATCTTTACAAGAATGCAAACGCGATTTTTATAGGCTCTGTCACTCACTTTGAAGATTTTAAACACCCCGTTTTCTATTTTCTTGAGCAAACAAAAGAGCCTCTTCAGATATTTATCAAATAATTTCAACACGGCAAGATTTACATTCTAATTCTCTCCCGTAGCTTGGGTTTTCAAGGCAATAAACACCGAAAACAGAATCTGCATGTTGTTACCATGCAAAAGGCAACTAAGCATTTATAAATACTATTAAGATTATGAATACTATTAAGATAATGCTTCTTTTTTTTCAAAGGACTACTGCACTTAAAACATTTCTGGACCAGTCACTATAATTTCACCCCAAAAGAGTGAAGCCCTCCCAGATACAATTAGGACAAAGAAGAAGTGTCAAGGGAAAGCGGATTTTATTTAAATAAAACCTGATATTTCTTATGTGCAGACTTTATAAAGCAAAAAAAGAAAGAATTCCCTCCCTATTGCTCATGCTACTGTTAGGTGCATCCTAAAAAATATAATTCTCAGAGCAAGCATTATGCATTCAAGCCCCATTTTCACATTTCAATTAGGCCCTACTCCTTAAACCCCGTAGAAATCCTTACTTTGCACGTGCAATTCCTGCAGTGATCATCTTCCACCCACGAGTCTTTGTCCCTGTAGATCACTCCATTTACTTGACAGGTCTTCTCGCAGTGACAGTCTTCCAGTTGACTCAGTCTTGTTTCTGCGTAATTTAACTATAAATGAAAATAATGGGATGAGACTTGGGCAATTGATACACACGTGGTTTTAACCGAGCAAAGAGAAAGCAGCACACTTATTTTTTTAACCGAGGCAAGTTTGATGCTAAATTTTGAAACATTGAGCCAGGATGCCAGCAGGTATAAACTAACCCTACTCCATCCACTTTAATGGAGCAGTGCAAAGTGACACTCATTTTATGATCTCCAGAAACTGCCTGTTGTATTTTAACAAACCCCATTCCTCCCAGGAATGTAGAGCACTACTAATGCTGCATAAACACACATAAACTTGTGTGTAAAAAGAAATTTCCTAATTGTCCACTATTATGACAACAAACTGACCTCTATTAGCCATCCCCGTGTCTTCTTTGTCAAGCAAAAGCCAGAGTGCTGCTTTCTGGCTTTTTAGGATAACCTTAGCCTTATAAGAGCAAAAATGATTCATTTAAAACTGATTTCTAAACTCTGTTGTCCAGATACTTCCAGGTTGTGATTCATGCAGAAGAGGTGTCCCACGGTGACCAGCTCTCTATAGCCCTTGCTGTTCTCATTACCTTCTCAATTCCAGCTACTAAAAGACATTTGGAGCACACCCTATTGCCCAAGACTCAGTATTTAAAATTAAATCCGTGCATTCTTTAGACCTCAGAGCTGCCATCACTCCGAAATTACTCGGAAGCATTTACATTCATTTGTTCCCAATGCAGAAGCCATCCCAGTGAGGCTGCTGTAGCTAGAGAGGATATGGGAATGTGGCACCCTGCCCTATCCTCAACACCAAACTATTATTCCACATTATAGACTGATACCTCTTAATAGCAGCAAATATTATAAAGATAAATGCAGAGCTGTAGCCTGTTTTTTACATAATAACACAGATCCAAGCTTTACCCATTTCTATCCTCTAAAATTCCATGCACTTGAAGTGAAATTATTCTAACGTGTCCATTTTTACTTCGCGATGGAGCAAAATGCTTGGGGTGAACTTTAAAACTCTTTTTTTCATATTTCAGAGGCAAAACTCGTCCTCAGAGCTGCCTGATTTCTCTCACTATGTGAGAAAACTCTCACCGTGTATAAAAAGTATTCATTTTTGATAAAAGGACATGATTCATCTTATATTTGTACTTTATTTACATGTCTGGGTCACGGATTTTTAATTCAAAAATAAACCCTCCTATCCAAGGACACTAAAAAGCTTAGACAAAGGATAATAGATACATCCAGGTTTGATATATGGCACATAGTATCATCCCTTTTTCTGTCTAATGCTTGCCACAGAAAATGCTGCGAGAATAAAAATCTCACAGCATTTTATCCATTATACTTGAAGAGCAACCAACGATACTCCAACATGCTGGCTGTGGATGCTGAACCTCATCATGATCCTTTTGTCCTGCAGAAAATTAGTATTTTAGCTGCTTTTCTGGCAATCTGACCTAGTATCTGCCTCCATCGAAGAACATCTTAAAAAGAAACCTTAAAACCTATGTCAGCTCCCTCCATTTTCAACATGCGTTTAGCCAGCAAGTTAGTTATTATATATATAATTAAGAAAGTTATTCTGCATCCCGCAAAATTGGAGCATACCCAGACCACCAGCAGGGCTCAACATAATTGCCTCCGTTTCCCAGCGCAAGCTGCAAACTGAACTAAAAACCTCTCGTTTCTCATTCTATCTCCTTCAACAGAGCTACTCACAGACGGAAGAGGAGAAATAAGAAAAAAACTGTTATGAAAATGCAAAATAGTTGCAAAAGAATCTATATTGTTCTCAAAGAAGGCAATGGGGAGTTGACAAAGAAGCTTTGGTACCTACTTTTGCAGTCATTTTGGCCAGGAGTTCTTGCAAATCCATGATTCCTTGCACCAGATTTAAGAAATCGCTGCAGGTTGGGCATGCTCAATAAAAGAAGTTGAAAGAGAAAAGGAAAAAGAAGAAGGAAAGACAATAACCCGCAAAGAAACCACATTTGATACTCTGTTGATAAGTCATTTGCTTATTTGAACATTAAACGCAATTTTATCCAGAATTTTTGCTTTCACGCAACCACCATATAAAAATGACAAGCTGAAAACATTATTAAAATAATTAACTCATAAAAAATCCAAAAATGCAGGAGGAAATAAGTTGTTACTTACTGCGATTGAGATTAGGGCACTGTGTTATATATCCGTTAGGTATAAAGATGATTTTCACATCTTGAATAACACCCTTTGTAAAAGAAGAGATAACTGGTAATACAGATTACAATCACACATTCACATCTGAATAAGTTCCCCCTGCCCCTGTAGACAAACACACACAAAAATGAGCTTGAGAGGTACAAACTGACCAGATCACTCTCTTCATGAGGATAACTAGATTATTCCTGCCCATCTTCCTGGGGGTTTGCACGTGAATTTTCATTAAATGGTGTTTTGTCTTTTGCAATCACTAAGTATAAGCTGCTTAAGCGTCTCAAAATGGGAAGACAACAGTGCAAACCAATAAAATAATATCAATTAGCAATCCTATGAGATGCCACAAGTAGCTGTGAAATCATATATCGCATGGATAGAGGTATATAGTGCAGAATTCAGTTTACACTTTGGCTGTTCCTTGCAAACACAGCAACATTTAACATTTATGTGTTGCTTTTCTGAAACAGAAGGCAATCAGCAAGCACCGTTCCCTGCCTACAGCTTCATGATCAAACACTAACTGAAAACATTAATAGACATAATCAGATCACACTGTCTCTCCTGCAGAACCGTATACATTTATTAACCTTTTAATCCAAGGAAATAATGAAACCATCATAATAATGAGCAGTAACGCTGTCACTAGAAAAGGACATCCAGGAAGGTGCTTTATACACCTCTCGCCAGCAGTCAGTGGGAAATAATAAGCCGAAGTGCCAAAAAACTATATTGCAAAGCTTAACCATGAATAAGATTAAGTTTCACATCACGCAGCTAATAGGAAACCATACGGAGAAAAGATAAGACGCTTTCACGAACATTCAAAAGAGAAGGAAAAGGAGGAGGAAACGTGTTCAGTCTTAAATACACGCTCGAGCTTTTCATTGAACATCAAGAAAAAAGGATTTCCCATTCCACAAAAATTTTACGATGTCCATTGCAGGCTTTAGGGACCCCAACACCACAAGCAACTTGGAGAAACAACTCTTTCATTTTTTAATTTCTGTCTATAAGAAAGCATGTGAGCACAGGGAAAAGGATGGGAACATATAGATGCTCTCGATCTCCTCCGATAGAGATAGAATCAATATTATCAAATACAGAAGTGATCCTTCAACTTTAACACACAACAGTTATTTGACTATCACCAGGATAAGAATATATTTGGAATATATATATTCTTTGAATATATAATATATAATATTGAATATATATATATATTCAAGATAACGCTCAGAACTGTACCCGATGCTTTTTGATGCCATGGCTCCAACACAGAGATGCTAATTCTTTTTTTCCACTTATTTCCCTGCAGATCCCTGTTTACGCTAAGGAAAACAAGTCTATTTTCCAACATGCTAAAACAGTGAAATAATTTGCTCTCAAGAAGAAAAGGAGGTCCTGCTGAGCATGTAAATATATGGGAAGAGATGTGAACTCTTTATAAACTGGCACAAGTCCAAACTTTTGCAATGCGTAGCAAAAAGTAAGATTTCTGAAACTCTTCAGCAGAATTAAAAAAAATACAACCAATTATAGATTTCTTCCCTCCCTAAAGTTAGCAAAATATTCAAGCATGCATAAAGCCAAGGCACTTGTTGACTTTCACTCCAATCAATAAAACCTGTCAGCTCATTAGCATGTCATTAGCCACCCAGCTGTTTCCAAAGTGTTAATGCCTAGAAATATTAATTTACAAACATGTAATAACCCAGAGTTCTGCACCTCTGCTTGCATAAAGTAAGAATTTGCAAAGGGTGAGCCCAGGGTAACTTCTCTTTTTCCTATGGAACCATAAACATATGTTTGCCATCTGTGGAACTATGGGATGCAGCTGAGGTTAAAAAAAATAATAATAATAACCAAAAATACCACAGCTGTAGAATAAAATAATGGCATCAATCCCACTTGACAGGGACAGCTTGGCTGCTGGAAGATGAAACCAGCTAGAGGTTTAGAGCAGCTCTGGGACCACCATTTAAATTAAAAGTGGGGGTTTTTTGCCTCTTTTATAATAGTTGGAGTTGCTATAGTAATTTCCCCTTAAATAACTTAGCACAAAACAAGCTCCTTGCTTGCTGGAACTGAGGGATTTTGCGAGGTCCTCAAAAATAAGCAACTTTAAAAGCATCTTGTGAAGAGACTGCTTCAAAGGGAAAGCGAGCGGGTGGGAAAGCACCTTGCCACCAAAGTCAGGTCAAAATTGAGGGTACCCAGATTAACACATCACCAGACTACGAGCTCTTATTCATCAATGCGGATAAACTCGGATCACACACGCTGACATTGGGGAGAATATATAAAAGGAAAGTGCTCCCAGGACCCCTGAACACTCAGTGCTGCGGTCAATGGCTACAACATTCTGCCTTGCAGAAAAAGACCCCTTTCGTCAAGTACTGAACCTGACCCAAATGAGCCCCAAATTTCTACAAAATTTGAACCTGAGCCCCAAATTTCCACAAAAATTCACAAAAAAAAAAATATTTGGAGCATGTCAGATGACAAATCAGAGCAAGTGCATTGCCTGCTTGGTCGTTTACTTCACATACTCTTTAATATCTGCTTACCTTAAAGAAACCATGTTTCCTATTCCTCTGCCCAAGCCATAAATTGCTTTCCGGTGTCAAATTCGTTTCTGGGGGATCAATGACACGTTCATAAATCCTGCAGAGGGAATACATCACCATAGTCCAATCAGTGAGAGAAACGACACCTTGGGATTTTCACTATTTTTAGAGTTTTGAGTAGATTGATCTTGCGGAATTACAAAAATAAACAAAGAACCACAGAAAAAAGGTGCCATCAGATACATCAACAAGTTCCGTGCACTGCACAAAAGTGCAGTTATCAGTCCCAAATCTCCAAAATCAATCCGTAATAAATTGATGTGACATGGCATTCTTAATTTCCAAAAATAGGCTGGAGTCCTAAAAAGGTTCTGTTTTTTTTAGCATACCAAAATCAAGGCCAGGGTATCTGCAGACCCTCAGCGCTCCAATCCCCATCCCACCTAGGTGGGAGACATCAACTTAGAGCTTCAAAACAAAACGAGGTTTTTTTTAATAAGGATTCGTGTGAAGATGATCAAAGGCATCTCCGTTACTGCCCGGCTCGCAGGGAGTACAGATCGCAGCAACACCAGCACGACAGCCAACAGAAGAGGCTTTGAACGCATCATCTGTAAGCTTAGAGGGTAAATATATTTCTCTTCTTCCATTCCTTATTATCATTGCGGCTATTGCTTATAAATGGCCACAAAAATGAACCCCAAACAAGGCAATCAACAGCTCAGCGCGCTTATCTCCCTCTTTGCACTCTAATCACTAATTCTGGCTCCCTTAATATAATAATCATTTTTTTTCTGTGTTGGAAGTTGCCATGTTCTTGGGAAATTCATCCATTTTCAAAGGCCTAAAAAGATTTCGCGGTATTACAAGACTTCAGAAAGGTTCTATAAAGGAGCTTTATAAAGAAGCCACCCACACTTGCTTATCCAGAAAAGGGGAAAAAAAAAAAACTATTTGTCAAGACAAAATGGAAGCAAGCAGACTGAAAAGCTCTAGGCACACTTGCCATTTCCTTAAAAATAAACAATAAAAAAATCCCCAGCTTAAGAACAAAATAATTACATTATAATTGCACCTTACGAACAAGGGGTCAGAAGAGATCTCAAAACAATCACCATTTTATTGGTCACCATTTTATTTATCAGCCTTAATTCATCACGTCAACACGACATTCAAGACTCCCAGAAATTTTTGCCTCAGTATCTCAAAGTATAAATACTTATTGCTGCCTATAAAATTCCCACGCAAGATGATATTCCTTCAAATCCTACTTGGAGAATCCCAAGAATTTGGCATAAGCCATCTCTATCAATATTTTAAAGAGTAAGCAGCCACATTCTGCTGTGCCCCATGCAAAATTAAACATCGACTGGAACGCAAGCTGTAAAACGCTGAACAAGGAGCAAAATAATTGACGTGCTCCTCGGGAAAGACAATCAGTGTTACACAGTCACCATCCAAATGAGAAAGAGCATCTTTATTCATGGCTTTGGTTAATAATGTCCTCACTGAGAAGTGCCTAATCTTTTAAAGGGACTAGTTGATATTCCATGAAGATTTTCTGCTTTTCTGCTAACGGATAAACCCCAATGCTTAAAATAAAGCAATATGAGAGGTTCGACTACACATGCAAAACCAGAATTTTTTTATTATTTGATTTTTATTTGCCTAGTAATAGCCTATATATATTATTATATAAAGCAATTTTTTCAGAATAAAGTGTACAAACTGAAATGTATTATTGGCAGCTCATTAATAGTAAGGAAGAAAGACAAATCAGAGGCAGGCTGCAGTGATGCATCTTGCCTTTCCTTAGAGTTTGGCAAAAACTCAACTTAGGTGGAAAAAATCTTCAGTGACTTTTCTGATGGGTCTCAGCAGAAGTTTCCATCTCTGCCCAAGATGCTCCAATATTCCTCCAGTGGTCTGTTCCAACTGGATTTCTGAAGCAGGTACCTATCTTCTCCTGCTCTGGGATTAACGGATTAAATACAGACTGTTTTATGCCTTAATCCACATGAGTTTAAGAGATCGGCAGGGCTTTTTCCCACCCTGAATCTACCCAGGTATATGATCAAACCAAAGGCACTGGCTTAGAATACACTCACTGATGCATGTAGCTAAATGGAATTTAAAAACTACCTGCCAACCAACACAGCCACATCTCTTATATATTGTATCTATAGGTCTGCCCTCTCGGGGCTTCAGCTCACAGGATTCCTCTGCAATCCTCAGGACAGCTTTTCCGAGGAAGCAATCCAGCTGGACAACCACGACCCAAGGGCCAAATCACTTCTATAACCTCAATATCATCCCCAAATGTGGGATCATTTCACACGTGCAAGCTGAAAGCTGGAAAGACTAACTGATCCGAGGTCGTAAGAACCGAGTCGGAAAGAAATTTTCCCCAAAATTTAAGATATTAGGCTGTCCTCACAGCCTGGACCACATTTCCTCTGGAACAAGTAGGAGACAGCATTTTCTTTTGCAATAACCTATGTGTTGCATGCAATTTTCACCAAAGTTAACACTAAAAGAGGCTTTTTTCCTCCCCATGAGACAAAGATCTCCTTCATCCATATATTCGCCACGCTAAAAGCAGTTTGGAAATAACTGAAATATTTAATAGAACAAGAAAACAAACTTAGTTCCCTTTTGCATTAGAACCTGCAAACTGGCGTGGACTGGAGATGGATGTGACCAACAATTTCTGAAAAATAGGACACTACACAACTCCTTCAGTTATTACAAAATAGCATGCCAAATCATGACATCCGGGGTCTAAAATAGGATGTGAGAGCAGAATGCTGCCCTCTGAGCTTTTAAGGCTAGATATAAGCCAGAAATATTTCTATTTTGTAGCAAAACTACAGCTGCAATCTAAGTGCTGCTGTGTGGCAATCTCCTTATTCCTCAGGCCTTGGTCTTCACCAGTTCAGGAATGGGCTGTGGGTTTGTGGATTCCTCATCTAGCTGTTAGGTTTATTCTCACAAAGCTATAAATTTCTGTGGAAAAGTCAGGAGTGGATTTCATCAGGCTGCATTTTGATCCCTGAAATGTATGAACCTACAATGGAGCGAGTCATCTCGACTCAGTTTAGCTGTTGGAGAAGTGTTTTCAGGGTGATTCATCTTACCATAAATGAATCCCTCTCCGAAGGCACCTGCAGGAGCACTCCGACAGCAGCCCCACTCATCGAAACGGCTTTTTGCAATTCAAAACCCAGTTCTCAAAGCTGACGCCCGCCTGCAAATACCCCTCATCTTAGATGCATCCACATGTATCCTACAAACCTTTAAATAAACCAAAGGCATTCAGAATGTCACACGCCATAGTGCATCTTTAATGACAGGAACTTCAAAAGAAAAGTCAGCTTCAATAAAAAACCACGAGGAAAGGGACTAAGAACCAATTTTGAAAAGGAATAACAGGATATAGGACATCTCCACATACTTGTCTTAAAACCCCCTGTCTGTGTGTTTCCCAAGGAAAGTGCCAATACTACCATAATAGTTTTGCTCTGTTTTTAATGGTCTCCAAAGATAGGATGCATTATTGGAACATGCATTCAGTTCTGGAGCAGCTAACTGAATTTCCACTTAGCCTTCAATGGCCCGTTGCAGAAAAATAATCTTCCTGGGGAAATTCTGATTTTTTTCATGCTCTCTTCTGTCACAGCAGAGGAATTCGTAGCCACTTAAAGAGAAAAGTAATTTAGATAAAAGTTTCAGGTTTCCAAGGAAGCTTTTATTATTAAATTCTGAAGGTACAATAGGAACCACCGACTATATAATCAAAGTTACTGTTCAAGCTCAGGGAGAGAAAAAAAAAAAATAGATGTCCAGTAATACTGCATGTTAGGAGAAAGGCTTCTGAGTACATGCTCAGGTTTGAGGGTCCTTTTAGACTCAGTAACTTAAACCACTTCATTGGTTCTCCTGTACATTTGCTAAAACACAGTAAAGGTACCCTAGGACCAGCTTAATAGAGAATCAGAAAAGAGAATCTAAATTTAACAATAAAAAAGTATCTAAAAGCTCTATAAGCAACCTCTTTTTTCCCCCCCACAGGATAGAAATGTAAGTTAACTTTAAAGACACTCCAACACCCAGAAGCTAACAAAACAATTGATAATAAAAATTGTTGTTGCACTGCCATATTTGGGATTTTATTCTCACCCAAAGAGAAAATGGGCAAATTGAGGAAAAATTTTTACAAAGTACATTAGGTTTTTCAGGTTTTTACAAAACAATGACTCGTAGCAGCATTTCTCATCCCTTGGACTAAAACCCATCACTTATCTCTTCAAAGTAGGGGGTAGGACTCACTCTGTGATACGACATTGGCCACACAACAAGACTCCTCCTCAGAACGCTACTTAGAGCGTATCTTTCCCTTGGAAATCTCAGAGTGTTTCACAGACAAAGCCCATTTTACCAGCAGATCATCTAAGAAAAGCAAGTGGTTCCTGATGATTTGAGACTATCAAGAGCATCCAAAAGCTCCAGGCCAACACTGTGTGAAGCCCAGAACATCGTCTTGCTTGTACTCATGCATGTGCAAGAAATCAAAAACTGGCTCAAGTTGGACATAATGAGACAAAAATATGCCAATGCCTACCATATATAGGAAAAATACAGTCCACCAGTTATGGCACGTTGCCACTTGGACAACTTACTCGAAGAGCTTCCATAAAGGTCCATTCTGACCTAAATCTGAGCTGAGCAGCATGCAGCTCATGGTCCAGAAGCTGATGTAAACTGCAGGATGCAGCCACACGAGAGCCATGTACTCGTCCTTGCTGCAGGTGAAGGTGCCAGCTGCAGTCTTATTCGGCCAGCTTGGACACAGCAGCACTTGAGGTGGCATCTCCTTGGCGAGGGCTCCGTGTTGCCTGCTACAGAAGAGGTCATCTACATACAGACTTTTCTTACGAACACCAGTGTCCACAGCCCTGATGGGAATTTCTCATTCCTTGCCATAGCAAACACCACGCTGGATTCTCTTCTCAGCAACAGATGCCAAATATTCAGAATACATCCCAAATGGCAATTATCAGTAACCCTAAACTAAGCAAATAAAAAAAAAAAACTATCTAGAAATAGAGGGCAAAATAGAATGGGTTCTTCAAAGGGATAAGAGAACAGCTCTTTCTCCATAAATTAAACAATAGGCCCTCAGATATCCAGAGATAAAACTGCAACAACATATCCATGAAACAAGCAGCCATTTAAGCCTATTTTGTATTAGCAAGCAACAGGGTTAAAATATGCATCGTCATATTTGGTCCTTCAGATGTTGCAGCAAAAATAACCTCCCAAAATAAAATTCTGCTAAAACCAAAACCATGGTTACACAGAAAAAAAAAAAAAAAAGAAATCTCAAGATTACCACTGTTGCTTGCCACCAAAATTTATTATGTAGAACTTGGTGGTGCCATCACGCTGACCTGTGCTGTACAGGGACACACTGGTCCCTGCCCAGGGCTGCAAGAGCCTAGTCGTTCCATTCCGCTATAAAAAACAAATCTGAGAATAAGCCAGCCTAAAGCAGCCTTTTCTCAACCTAAAATATTAGCAGGATACGTTTTGGAAGCCCCAGTACACCTCCCCACAGCAAGGTACACAGCAAGCAACGCACATGAAATCTTCAGGGATTGCTTTAGTATGTCCACACTCTTGTTTATGGGTTTATTACTTTGATATAAAAAGAACTAGCTATGTATTGGAACAACATAAAGTTAACCTGCACCTATTAACGTTCTTTAGAAAAATGAATAAGGCATTTGAGGTTTTCCAGCTCCGATTCCAGCTCTTCTCCAGCCCTCCAGCTTGTAGGGGCTGCAAGGGGCTGCCTCTCCTCAGGAAACATCTGAGATGCTCAGGGAAAAGCTAAGCCAGAGAGGCCCAGTCAGATGCTCGCAATTTCCTTTCTTTGGCATTTTTTTAATCACCTCAGCACTTCCACAGATACCCATGACCTTTTCCATATCCTCTAAATACAGCATCTAAAATGGAAAAAAAAAAAAAAAGCTCAGCTGATTCATCCAGGATTAAAAAAAGGCGACTTCCTAAGCAGGAGCTGGGCTTAGAGGGTTCAACCAGTACCGGTTGCATCATTATGGGGTTGGGCAAGACCCATAGCCTCATTCAGCACACTGCCGTAAAGGAAGCAAGAAACCCTATAAAAAAAGTTATTAAAATAAATCTTTCCTCAAGAAAAAAAATGCACCTCAAACATCTCCCCATAACCATCTCTCTCAAGCAACTCATCAGTCTCTAAGGACTCAGATTGAAAAACTCAAGACTGCAGCCACTATTTACAAAAACTCAGAAGCCTGTGATGGCCGTATTTGGATTCCATTGCTTTATTTGTTTCAATTTTGAAAAAAAAATCTCAGTGCTTATGCATTTTTCATTCCTTAATGCTCTGCTCTATCACGAGAAACATAAAAGCAGCAGACAACAGGCTCTTAGCATGGAGACTACTCCCTAGCCTGCTCCAGTTGTATAAGCTCCTCTCTCTATGCTCCTTCCAAAAAGGAGGAAAAAAACCCAAGATAAGTCAAAATCACAGGTTGCAGTCACAATAAAAGGCACTCCAGCATTTATTTTCACTTGAAAGCAGTAGTTTTTGAAAATTGTCTTCTCTCTTTTATGTCTGCAGATGGAGTTCATCAAGCTAAAGGACATGATACGGCTTGGGTACACGAGTGCTTCTAAAGCAAGGCAGGAGCAGAACAGGAAAAATAAAGGTAAATGCGTGTGGGATGAAGGAGGCTCACGGAACAACTTGGAATTAACATGACTTCAATCAAATATTACCAGCTACATCTCAGTACAGCTCCTAGCATCCCCTTACTATCCTTATTTTCCATGCTGTTATATTGAGCTTGCAATAGCTGCAACGGGCAGTCAGGTAACACGGGCAACACTGCAGGCTCCTGAGAGCCGAAAGTCACTTCAAATAAAGTAAAACCAGCCCCAGATCTTGCAATTGCCCGGAGTTGCAAAAATCTCCCAACAGAGCAGCACACAGCAGGGCCTTCTACCTCTGCTCCTCCAAGAGCCAAGGTCGGGGAAGGAGCACAGCAGAGTCCATTTCATGCTATAATCAACCCTTTAGTGCCACAGACTATTTAAGGACCACGCTGGCCATCCAGTAATACTAGATTAACCTAAATACCCACCTAAATTGCAACCCCGAGTAGAGCAGGATGGATTCTGCGGATAAGCTATTTTCAAGCGAGGTTCGCACGTAGCCTGGAAGGTGTGTGGGAATGAGCGTGCAGCGCAGGCACATTTCCAAGCTGCTTTCAGGACAGGTTTTATTTGTGCCGCGGCGGTTCGTTTACAGCGAATATAGGCTCTTCATTCCCCTAAGCTTTCCGAATCAACCTGGAATACTAAAAGCGTGTTGGGAAGTACATCTGCTGCTGCTGTCATTCGTCTGAGCTGCCTCCCTGGCTAGACACTACCTGCTTGGCCAAATGCAAAGGCTGTAGGAGTCAGTAGGAAGAGTCCGGTGGCATCAACAGGCTCCTAACCTGGATTTTTAATTTATATCCCTATGTCAGCATCTCTGATATCAGGCTCAATAACAGATTTTACTCCTCATTTTCAAGGCACAACGATGGGAGCGAATAAAACAGTTGGAGCTTGTGGCAAAGAACACGTACTTGGGCAATACCCTCCTTTGACACACGTCTCCCCCACCAAGTTACACATTATTAGAGCAGAGGCAGTTATGCTGCTTTAAGGAAGATCCTTAGAAGCACTAGAGACTTTTCACCAGTTCTCAAGCACTTTCTCTAACCCACCCGTGTGAGGGAAACGGGAGCCAGCTTTGAACCCAATCCAAAATACAATCAAGCACTAAATGTCAGAGTAATTCCACAAGTCGGAGCGATGGGAATGAAAAGGCTGGGAAGCATAAAAGCGGATCGGACAATTTATTTACAATTTACAAGTCTTCATCTGCAGCGCTCTCTGACCTGCTGTTTTTGAGGGCCAGAGACCAGCTTTAAGCAGTAGGTTTGCAAATCCTGTAGCAAACTTGGGGCAAACACAAAGCACAGCCTGAAGACTTTCCATCGCCCTCCTGCATACAGATTAATCACTTCGCATCTGTAAATCACACACCCAACAAAATCTCCTACATGTATCATATTATCACAGCCCAAAGTGAGTTATTAATGCATTTATACAAATTTATGTGCATCTACACAGATGCAGTGCTGCCACCTCCTTACAAAAACCTAGGAGGAATCCAGAGGTTTTATTTTTAGGGTTGATTTTTTTTTTTTGTGCTTTTTTCTTTGTTTTCATTTTACAAGAGACAGTAAAAAAAAAGGCATAAAACTCCATTAACCAGTACATTTAAAGCCAAACTGTTTTCTGTCTGAACTGAGCGAAAGAGAAAGAACATCCCAAACCTCTGCAAAAGGTGGCAGATCTGGACTGCCATCGTCCTCCCTTCCCCTGCAACTCACTTGTTCACTTAAGCCCGCAGCAGCATCACTTCTCATGAGGCATCCTGAACCCTGAGGGGAGCCAGGGACACCGTGCGAGCGTCAAACGGTGACATTTATACATAAACATGCAGTCCCCAATGCTGCATCCTGTGCATGCTTGCAGCCTGCCCTGCTAACATCAGGGAACCTCAGGATTTTTGGTGGTCCGCAGAAATACCTCAGTGGCTTTCCCTTTGCATTGCACTCGCTGGCTTTCCTTTCACACCGCGTGCGAGGCAGCAAGCGGGGAAAATAACCTGCCAAGCAGCTCCTCCTCTCACACAACTGCTGTTCATTAAAAAGTGATCATAGGGGATAACAAGGAACCTCTCCCAGAGCCTGCTGCATCAATACGCAGCTACATAACACTGTGCAAAGCAAAGAAATAATGTACCAATAAACAGCAGTAAGATAAATCAAAGGAGGAAAATTAAGACCTCATGCCTGAGCTAAATTAAAATTGCTCTAAGCATCTAATTGTTCCTAGGGTCCAAACAATAGGATTCAATAAGCAGCCTGCCTCGAGATTCGATTTTTACTGGCACTAGTTAATGCTTTCTTCAACAATTATCTTAATTACTTTGGTCAAAATTAAAACTTTTCCAGACATCCAATAACCGCATGCTCCCATTGCTCTACCGAAATGGAGTGAAGCCTTGAGGAGAAGATAACAGCCACAGCTATCATTTAAATGCCACAACCTCAAAATGCATACACTGGACTAATCCTCCTGCTGAAGAATATTTCTGACATTAATTTCAGTGCAAAAAATCAAAACTAATGGTTCATTTGCATCACTCCTAATGACTAATTTGAATGTCTCAAATCTGAGTTTTCCGAGTTCCTCAAAGCACATGCAGGACATGTTGTGAAATGAAGCCCTAAGAAGAGAGATCCCAGGATGGCAGCTTCCTTCTTTCATTCCTTGAAATCCTGACAATCTGCTACCTTGCAGCATTCATGAGTTTAAGAGGTGGAAAAAAGTGCAATACCAGAAAGAATGCCCTACAGAAAAGAAATGGCACCCATTCTGTGCACTCTCAAAGAGGCTCGCAGGTTTCAGAGAAGTTTCCAAGCAGGGTGGTAGATGGAAAATCAGCCAGAAGCACGTTACTTGATTATGTGAAATAAAACAAAAATACTTCCGACATATCTACCTGTTCTTTCACGTTTCCAGGCGTGCTGAGTGAAGCAGTTCACAGCAGCACAGGCTGCACACCCATCTATCAATGCTCAAACGCAATCGCAGCCAAACCCAACACAAACCTAAACTGCACGTAGATGCATTTCGTATTCCCCAGTCAGCAATCAACCTTTTCCACGTTTGTTCACAGTCACAATGTATTGTTTCCTTTTAATGCTTTGTTTTCTTTCGCTTTTCTCGGTGCAGTTGGCTGCAATTCTTCAACTGGAATTTTGAAAAATCCATTTCTGATGCTGCAAGTTGTTCCTGTGCCATAAGTTAAAAGCATTTTTTAAAGAAATGTAGGTTCCTAAGCACATCCTTACCTGTTGCAGTCCACATGGAGCAGAAGGTGGGATGCACTGAGGGACACAGCAATCTTGTGCCACTGTCCGTCGGCCAGGCGGTAGGGAAACACCTCCGTTCTCGTCTTCCCATTAAACCTGTAGTGGTATCTGATCTCATCCCGTAAGCCACTGCTCTCCAGTTCAAAATAGCTGCATTTAAAAAAGAATTAATCCCATTCAGTGGTCTATTTGGTGCTTTTGTCACTTCCATATTTCACAATTGAAGAATTCCTGTGACTTCCAAGCAAACACCACGTCAAAGGTCGCAATCTATAGTGGTTACATAGTACTGACTGCATAATTTAAGAGTTCTTTTTTTGAGAGATACAGAGACAGACATGTATTATACATTTAGCGTATTATAAAAATAGCAACCCCACATATGTGAAAAAAGATCACACTAAAAATATCATTTGATAGTCCTGAAAATTGACGTCCTTTTCATCCACAGAACAGGTTGAAATGCAAAGAAATGATCCTTACTGTTTGTCAAATGCTTCGTATAAATGCAGGCTTTGTAGGCAACACCAAAATAAAAGACTACACACAGCATCACCAAGGAACAAACAAAAAGGCGCAGAGGTAATAAAGCCCCAAGTCATCTTTCAACCCATTTATCTTCTGCAAGTCTATTTTTCAAATGTTAGGAGCATCCCACAAAATAACCAATGTACCTCCCCATCAGCATCACGTTTTTCTCTCGGAGGAGGTCAAATTAAGAGGAAAACCAGCTGTTAATCCAAGAAAAACAAAGGGTAGACAAGCAACAAAATCCATTTCCAAACATAAATGCAAAAGTTAATCAGTGATTGGAAAGGGGCCCACCAAAAGAACCAAGCTTGGCCAAAAGAAACCCAAACCCTCCTCTATCCCGGCATCTGAATCAAAGACTCAAGAGCAAAGTGAAAACAAGTCGCAGGCAGGTGAGGGCAAACCTAAACTGCACAAAAAGCAGGGCTAGGACTCACAAGGAAGCAGGAGGACAAGTACTGTCAGCCAAGTCGCACTTGCAAAGTTTAATGTTTCATAATTGCCATCGGCTGTCAAAGCACAAAAATATGTCATTAAAGGACCTTAAAATTTACTGTAATAGTCAGTGCTTCAATGCTTACATGCAGAAAATCTGTCAAGAACTGAATGTCCAAAAAGGAGACAGAGGAGACCTAAAACTTTACACAAACCTGAGCATTCTGCTCACAACTCTTCCCGATACTGTGTCACCTTCCTCCTAAAATATCAGCAAGGAGCTACCACGAGAAACAAAGGCTGGAGACAGCTCCTTTCTCTTCCTTTTGTATGGTATCCTCTGGTGGGTTTGTCCCCCCTTTTGGTGTCTTTTTTACCTGTTAGTTTACAGTAAATAAAAAATTGTTTAGAGATGTTTCAAAACGAAGATTCAAAGAAATAACCAAAAACCCTACTTTTCCTTGGGTTTAGACCTTATTTTCTCGTGGGCTGACTATATTAAGCCTAAACTTGTGGGTTTTTTTCCACACACGGCTCTTCTATTCCACCATATGCAGGTTAGGACTTTAGTATGCAATGGACACAATCCTTTCAGGTGCGAGGAGCCCTTTTGTGGTTGATTTTTTTGAAGAAGAAGAAGAAAAGAAAAGAAAGGAAAGAGAGGAGGGAAGAAAAGGAAGCTGGTTACAGAGAGCACCCTTTCCAAATGCATTAGAGGGGGAAGAGAGTTGCATCTTTTGGGACTTTGGTGGAGTATGTGAAATTCCTGTTACGAAATCCTGCAGCTTCGGTAAAAATCAATGACAATGATGGCTTGCAGCCTTCTGTATTATTTAAATGCTTCAGAGAGGCTGCACTAATTGGTGAATCCTGCTGGTTTCCAGCGTTTGCTTTCTGTCGACAGAAAATAACCGCTTTCTGCGCGGTTGGGATGTCCCAAAGGACTGCAGTATCTCAGGAAAAAATAATTCAACAGTGGCATTGCCTGAATAGGCAAGTGGTAACTCCCCATGTCACCAGACGATCCAGCAAGAACCACAGGGAGACCAATAAATACTACAACTAGTTGTACTTCTGCATCACATCTGCAGGAAATCTGACCAAAACAGGCCTAAGGCACCTGCACATTGCAACTCGCTGCTCCCGTTGGCCCCACCGCTCTCCTTATAATCTTTCCCATGCAAAATTTGCAATGGGAAGCCCTTTCGTCAACTTGTTAACACCAAGCCACGGCCTCGTTCCAGCTGGTTTTTCCTCAAGGATGTTTTTTTTCCCCCCGCAGAGGTAATCAACAGCATCGTGCGCCCTGACAGATGAAATCCTCTGAACACGTGTATTCAGCAAGCACGCTGTTTGTGGAATGGCAAATACAAACGACTACATGACCTTGGCTGAAATCCTTCCCCTCGCAGAATTTTTTTTATTCTTGTTGAGGCGCAGAAGCGACTGCTGGCTTCTTTTAGACAATTCTAGACTTCAAATGCTCTTCGCAGGCCTGTCAGCAGCCGTCTCTCATGCAAACCCCAAAGCACCAGACAGCAAAACACAAACACACACCGCCAAATTCAGAGGAATTTTATGCATGTCAGAAGTTGGGATATTTTAAAAATCATGGAATGCCCTTTACGAAAGGACAATACTATTCCACAAGCAGCTCAAGATCCTTCATAATTCTTTCCGAAAGCATCTGAAACTTCTCTATCCCCCACGTAACAGCCTCAGCGAAGACAGGGAACCCCATCTGCTGAGCAAAACACTGATTAAGTGTTTAAATGGGAGCTCTAAAAAAATGAAGACTTTTTTTTTAAATCCATTTAACTCTGGATATCTTAATCAACTCAATTTGAGCATAAATAAAGGTTATCGTAACCGACTTTTATAACTTCCACCGTGCCTGATCACACGCCAAGCAAAGCCCTACAGTCACTTTGAAGGAGCAGCACCAGCACTCGGAGCAGATGCTCTCAGAGCGACGGAACAGATGTCCCAGGGCAAGGCAGCAGGCACAGATGGCATCGCTGCAAACAGAGACACACTTAGGGCTGCCCTCGAGTCAAAACACTTGTGCAGCTGCACGGGATTGCACGGGATCGGGTCACAAAACATCGGGAGCTCCAGGATGGAAACGCTCATGGAAGCCTCCTGCACATGCCACAATAACACTACAAAATCATTTTCTCAAATGCTGGAAAAAAAATACCGCATTGATACAAATCAGATGGGCTCAAAGTGCATAGAAGCTTCAGGGAAATTCTGCCCAAGGCACTTTTTTTTTTATTATTATTGTTTTGTTTTAAAGCAAAGCAAATCCAAGGCAATCTCAAAGCGTAGCCCATTTGGTGGCATCAGTTGGAAACTCAGGGAGCTGCTACCGAAATCCGAAAAGTCTGCGCACATCGTTCCTTCATTTCAAGAGAGCAAAACAGTATCCCAACAGTTAATGGCATCTAATTACAAATGCTGCTTCAAGCAGCTCTGCTTTGCTGGAAATCTTCGCCGAGACCCTCCTCGATACGCTCCAAGGCAACAGCAAAGGAGCCCGCATCCCCTACGGTGCNTCAGTTGGAGGCTCAGGTTGCTGCTACACAAATCAGGCTACTCAGAAAAGTCTGCGCACATCATTCCTTCATTTCAAGAGAGCAAAACAGTATCCCAACAGTTAATGGCATCTAATTACAAATGCTGCTTCAAGCAGCTCTGCTTTGCTGGAAATCTTCGCCGAGACCCTCCTCGATACGCTCCCAGGCAACAGCAAAGGAGCCCGCATCCCCTACGGTGCAGATGTCAGGGTTTGCAGACAACGGGTCTAGTAAATCCTGCAAATAAACAAGTGGCAGCGTGATGCCCCAGCCCTCGTCGCTGGCAGTGAAGTTACCCAGAGCCAAAGCAGAGCCTCGGAAACCAAAGAGGCTTCAAACGCGAGTAAATATTCACCTTGCGGGTGTCACTGGATGGATGCAGAGAGCAGAATGAGCTACACTGCCAAGGCAAATCGCCACCTCCCCAGGCACCCTTCTGATATCTGAGCTACTCCGAGGTGACAAGCCCAAGCTCTGAAGCATTGCAGCGTTGTCACACTGATTTTTTTGAAGAAATCCTCCTACACGGTAGTCCTCTGCTACGTATGCATATAAACCACACGGTGCTACTGCTTTGCAGTCAGTTTAACTACAGATTGAGAGGCTGCCCTGTGAAATCACACGGGTCAAGTCTATGGGGCACTGAAGACCTACCGCTGCGGCGGAGATTATGTACCGACTCCATCAAAGCTTCTGAGCAAAACTACACTGACATCAAGCAGCACAAAAGGTAAAAGGGAGGAGAAGAAGGATCATCTGCTACACTGAAGGTAACTTGAAAATCAGATTATTTTGCCACCGCAGAAATTGAAAAATCTGAACGCTGCATGTTGCACGGAGACCCCATCACTCCAGAAGGATTCTTCCTATACAAGCAAATTCATATTAAGCCAAAATAGAAAGTGCTGGATATTACCACACTTCATATTTCAAATCCCTCAAGCAAAAGCCAAACAAAGTTCAAACTCCCTGTGATGTTGGTTTACCTAAAGAGAATCCGTTCATCAGTTTGGATTTCATTCCAAACAAAGAGAAGAAAACACAGGCAATTAAACAAACTTTTATCATTCAGAGCACTCTGAGGACAAGAGAAATCATGTTATATTAGCTGAGTCTGGAACATCTAGCAATAAAAATCTCCACAGTGGTATTTTTTCCATAACAGACATTTATTTCTTTCTGCCAGTCTTCTCCGTGGAAGCTGAGCTGCACCAAGCTGCAAGGTTTAAGCATTTCTGATGCTCGAAAGATGCCTTTGTGTACCTGCAACTAGGCCAGCGTAATCCAAATACAGAATCAAAGAAAGTACATTAGTAAAAGAAAAACAGAAACCCTAATGCTCGTGTCTGAGCTAGAAAACAGCTTGAATCAGAGCTGGTTGCAAGAACCTATGCATTTTCAAAGTATGTGCTGTAAAGTTTGTACTGCACTTAAATATCTCCAGCATAGCATAGTTGGTAAGATAGAAAAGAGCCCATCACTTGAAGCAATTTCTCCATCCATCACGACCCTTAACCAAGTCACCCAACACCTGGGCAACAACTGTACCCACAGCAAAGGTGGCTGTGGTTCCTAGCAGTGCCTCCTTCCAGTCCATCACAGATGCAAGATCTCAGATCAGGGACTCCCAAACCACAGAATCTAAGTACCAGATTTTAGTACAACGGAGAAGAACCACGTAACCTTTTAAATCATTGAGATTTCTCTCATGAGACAAAATAAAGCATCTGAAAACAAATCACCCTATCTTAATTGCTGTGCCTTACGAGGAAGGCGTTTTCCCCTCTGATCTGTTTTTCCTCTCAAATTCNACGGAGAAGGACCACATAACCTTTTAAATCATTGAGATCTCTCTCATGAGACTAAATAGGGTATGTGAAAACAAATTAAGATAGGGTTATCTTAATTGCTGTGCCTTACGAGGAAGGCGTTTTCCCCTCTGATCTGTTTTTCCTCTCAAATTCACAAGCTTCCCGTGATTTCTGGATTATGATGAATTCCACACAACTTCTGCTATGTTCCTAACAGAAAATTCTGCCAACAGAAAATTAAAAACCAGCCACGTAGTCAGAATACCAAGCCTAATAACCAACCAACTAATCAACCATCTATGAACGAAGTGCTGTAGACATCTGCTCTCGGAAGCGAGCTGCAGGATGGAAGGTGGTTCCTCAAGCAGCCGCTCTTCTTCCAATACGTGTATAGACACATTGGAGAGAATGCTCTAAAAGATAACAAGGAGTAAATTCCAATTTCCAGGTTTTCAATTACAGTCAGAAGTCACTTGCATAGATTTCTTCTCATTAATTAGGTGACAGCGTTTAATTTAACAAGCTTGTTACCCTTCTGTATTTTTAATTAAACACATTATATCCCCAGCAAAAAGGCTTGCTCTGAACTCAATCCTTCTTGATAATCTAGGATTAACAGGCTTCATTCATGGGTTGTGGCCTATTGGTGGCTACCTCCAAAGAAAAATGTGCAGCAATAAAGTTTAAGGGTCATTACAGAAAGCTGGGGTAGGAAACTATCTGAAAGTTTTAAGCTGGCAAAAAGATTGGGAACAGAGGCCTCTTCTTGCCGTTCTTTTCCCATTTTCTTACTTGTTGTTTCCAAATACTAAAACCCTACGTGCTACACACACAAACGTCTTCCTTTTCCCACTCATTGCCATACTTCGTGGGCATCATATAGGATGAGATTCAACGCATCGTACAGGAGAAGGCTATGGCTTTCATGTTCTGTTTGGGGTTTTGGGTGTTTTGGGGTTAATCCCTCTCCCATGCCATCAACAGAAAACAAACTCGTAGTAATATTTACTGGAGAAATGCAACATGAACACGGCATAGGCCTGCCCTCTCCTCAGCTCACATGCAAGGCTAAAGAAAAGAGCAACTTGAAAAAGCAGAACAATATTAAAAAAGGTAGAAGTGCTGCTATTATCCTGGTCTTAATGTGACCAAGGAATCCTTCAGCAGTGCATTATACAAACCTTTACGCCCCCAATCTTTGCTCTCTGCTCTTCTTTACCATGGCTAAAGCTATTTTTCCCCATTTTCATCCACTTAATTTCTGTCATCCCAGAACTACGGGCTTGAAAGCACTATCCTCATCTAGTGTCTAGGTAACAGCCTAAGCCATCAGGGGGAGAAACACCGCCTCAGCTTTTAAGTGACATGCAGTAATTCCAGAAAACTGCAGTAATCCCTCTGACATTCAAATGCTAAAGGTAGGAGCAGTCATTAGCAGGGCTGGACATGCCCATTTGAGCTGCCTAGAAGAGCACAGATGTTCATTATTACGCTGATCTGTTGAGTATTACATAGAATTAAGCGAGACCAGCCTCCAAGCCTACAACTATATATATGTATTAAAAAATACACACTATATAGCCATATATAGGTCACATATAATGCGTGCCCTTGATGCATGGGCAAAAAGTATAGTATAGCCCCTGCTTTCTCCTTCATGTATGTTCTCAAAGGTAAGAAATAGGGCTACTAGTTGTGATACTGGTACAATTAACAACTAAATTCCAAATTAAAAGCAGGTCAGAAACTTTTCTCCTAAGAAACGCAGTGCAGAACTGCTATTTGATTGGATGCAGGAGCAACCAAAGAATATCCTTCTACTTGTACAACAGCAGGAAATCAACTAGCTCTAATAGCCCTTCAAGGCCTAAGAACTTATGGAAGAGGAAGCATGCCCCAAGCTGTCCAAGATTACAGGAGACCATTTGACCCAACAACCTCTTCAAAACATCCAAACACCCACAGAATTACTGCAACCAATAACACAAGGTACCCTTTTTTGAGTGACATCTCACTCATTGACATCTGACACTAATATCTAGTGACAAAATTCTTTTCTTCCCTCACTTTATGCTACTAATAAAAATCAAAACCAAAGTAAGAATATATTGTACTCCAGGAAAGACACCTATACCACTGCATAGAAGCTGTTCTTAAGACTTGCATTTAATTGACAGACATCAAAAAAGACACCAATTATTTTAAAACAACATGAGGTAGAATTTCACAGGAAACAGGAGAGTAAGTTTAACTCCCATGAAGTAGAAATCTCCTCTTACCTGTGTTCCAGCTCGCGGATAGAGAGGATAACCCCCGACGTAGTCGCCTTCTGCTGCAGGGTGGCCAGAAACGTGAACTCGCTTTTATTCCGAAAGAGCTGAATTAGCTTCTCGGTCACGTGTGGCGCAGCATGGATTTCTCTCTCTGTATCTAAGAATTTCATTTAGAAGGGAAACAAGAGTTTAGCGAAAATGCCAAGCCAGAAAAATTCAGATCACACTTCTCATTTCACAGCTGATATTTTGCATTTTGGAGACGCAGTCGCCACAACCACTGCCCTCATTCCCCAGCCCAGTGCCACTTGAGCCTGGCTACCTGCTCGTCCCCTTGGTAAGATCACAGCTCAACACTTAAACCCGCACCTAATGCCTTCATCTTCATCCCATGCCTTTAATTCACCATATATCATCCCTATGGAGGTGATTAATGACCAAGGCGGGGAACACAGCATTTTATTTCACAGCTTTTTACCACTACCAATTTGTTATGGGATCATCACCTTCACCTGGCAAACCCTACGGCTGGTCACAATGCTGCCTCCATCTCTTCAAAAACTTGAATCAGGCAACACAGAACAACTTGTCCCAAGTACTAGGAGGTTTTCTGACATACTGCTCTGAAAATGTCAGCTTATCCGTCTCCCCAAGCCAAATCTCACACAGAAACACTGAGCTCCTTAGCCATGATCATCACATCAGAAGAAAACACCAGGTTGATCTTTAGGTTTCCAAAAATAAAAATAAACACACACGCCCTCAGCACAGGTGCCTCGAGGGGGAGATTTCCGTTTTACATTCCCTATAAAAATAACTGTCTGTTGGTAATGAAACAGCGTATTTCCCACGTAGCGTACAAAAATATGGGTTCATACAGTCATCCGCAGCAAAATACCGCTTCCACAATCGAGCAATAACGCAACAACCTCAGCAAAAAAATAAAAATAATGACAGCTATGACTCTCATATGCATGATTTTTTTCTTTTAATTTAATTTGCAATAGCAGCTGCTTGAGCTTGTGGTTTTTTGTTTTGTTTTTTAAATATACTAGAAAATCTCCAAAATAAAGGAGTTAAAGACAGACACATACATGATTATAGGAAAGCAAACCCTCTCCATCAGGTGCCAGAGCCCTGGCACAGGCTGCCCAGAGAGGTTGTGGAGTCTCCTTCTCTGGAGATCTTCAAGACCCGCTTGGATGCAGCCCTGGGTTGGACTAGATGATCTGTAGAGCTCCCTTCCAACCTTAGGCATTCTGTGATGCTATGATCCTGCACAAGTCTGGTATTTTTGCCTTGTCGAACCCAATGAATTGGATCTATTTCAGCTGATAGCAAATTCCATTTGGGGCTTTCTTTCCTGTTGTTTTTCTTGCCTTTTTTTTTTCTTTTTTTTGATTGTTTGCTCATTCTGTTTCTCCACACTAAATGCTGCCATACTCCCCTTTCAGTGCCTTTTTCCATATCAAAAGACATAGAACATCCTTTTGAAAATGAAATATACGGTCCATTACCATACTAAAATAAACTGAGTTGAGAGAAGAGGGGAAAAAAATCTGTTAGAGTAGACAAAGTTTCTTAGGAGCTCAATCCCAAACCAGCTGGGAAATCACGCCTCTAATGCACACTTCCAGGATGGAGGAAAAAATGGCAAAATTTAGTTTTAAATGAACTCATGCTTTTTGAAACAGGCAATATGTTTTATCTTACCACCAGCTTGCCCAAATATTTTGTGCTTTTCCTGCCCTACTTTGGTAGGCAAAGCAGCCACGTTGCTTCAGTAGAAGCTTCAAACCTTTTAGAGCGTTTCGTTCCACCAGACTTTCAAGACAACCTTCGTGCAAGAGCTCTGGGTGAGCAAGAAAATATTTAACCCTACAGAGAACCTGGATTTCAGTGCCAGTAACTTAGGAAATAATGATCACAACATATTGGTTTTTACCTTGGTATGGGCAGCGTTCATCACTGTCCCTTCATGCCTAACAGCAGGAAAATAAAGTGTTCTCCCAATTATACCCCTTTTTCAAACAGATTGTGGGGATAAAATTCATACAGATTTCTCCTTACCCAAAGCAGGGGAAAAAGATAAAGATCTTGCAAAATGCTTCCCCCACAGACAGGTTGTTGCCCACCGCACATCTTTCCCACTTTACTACATCCACATGAGCAGGATACACATTTTAATGCTTTATTTGCTTTTGCCTTGCTCGTTCCGCTCAGCCAGTAATAAACAGTAGGAAATCATGTTCAACAGCCCAGCTTTTGAAATTACGATTATTTGTTATAAATCACTTTTTTTAATACGTTACTTCAAACACCGTTTCTGGAGAATAAGATCTGTCTGCAGCGAAATGCTCCGTGATTTTAATACGCGAGCCTCCTACAGAGATGATGTCTCATTTTAATTATTGTTTCGGTTTAATGGTTTTTCATTAAATTAGAGGTTGGTGCAATTACCAGGGTGAATAGCTGATGTTAAAGGTAAGTTCTCACAGCTGCGCAGCAAAAGCAGCTCTATTACAGAAGGTGGAAAATAGCATAATCCAACGGAAAGTCCTTTTTGCAAGATGCAAACTACTTTGGCTGTAAACGTTCACACTGTTGTCATTCTGACGTACGCTTCTGCGGGCTGCTTTATAACTAGGTCTCTCCTGGCAAAATTACCTAGCATTTGAAATTATATGTGTCCTACAGCATTAAAGAAGCCACTGCAAACCAACTCCTCAAGCTCCATGTGCAGCAGGATTTGGAGCCACCAGGAAAACGGAGCCTGCTTATCAAATCAGTTTCTCTAACCAGCAATTTAGTTGATTTTGGGGATTAACATTGCACCTCCTCACTCGGGGAAAATTGGCCTGACTTGAGCACCAGCCGGGAAGGCAGCACTTATATTAATGACGCAGCTGTCAAGGAGTCAGCACCTTCGCGTCACTCCATCAATGCCCCAGAGCCCAACCACGTCAATCCCCAACTCCAACGCTCAGATTTGCAACCATTTATTTGCTCTCCACACAGCACATGTCGCTCCAGCAGCTACTTCTCATCGAGGAGCTTTAGGTGACCCCAGGGCTCACGCTCCTGACGTTGCCTCCTTGGAGAATTTGCACTGAAACCAAGGCAGCTTGCAAGGGGTTGATCTCTTTTAATTAAATGCTTACACCTTAACTGGTGGAGATGCCACACTAGTCCTAAAAGCACATCATCTGCTCCGAAATCATGTGAGTTAATCCAATTACATGCCTCGTTAGTTAATTAGTTTAGGAGTCAGTAATAAAGTCTTTCCTTGCCGTCTTAGGCAAGGTATCACATTGCTACAACTAGGCCATTTAAAAGGTTGCTCTAACTATTTTCCAAATCTGCACTTAACTCT
>VWPW01000669.1:4523-136666 GCA_013389825.1 Crypturellus undulatus
TAATCAGTCTTCCAGATAATCAGTGCCTTTTTAAAGAAGTAAAAGATTAGAACTCGAAGACGAGCCTTCAGATAACTCTCACTTTACACAAGCGGCACAAAATTGGATACAGAGGGAAAAGGTCTGCTGAGGGAAGGGGAGCAGCATGGGTGACTCGAGCGCCAGTCTGCCCCTGCTAGCACCTGCACACCTATACAACCTGCTCCTTCTCTGAAATGCCATTTATTTTAATTTCTGATGATCAGTGAGTTATATATCTAAAAATATAGATTTAAATTTTAATGTGTTAATTTCTTTTGCTCTAAGCATCATAGCAGACCACTCACAAGGCCCAGCAACATTACAGTAACCTTTCAATAGGAACTCAGGCAACACGTACAGATCTTTTTTAGGCCATCATCTGTATAGGATTCCTATGCTCAAGCTCTCTCCACTGCAAGAACCAAATGGCTCACTTTTGCTGTTCAAATATAACCTATTCTGAAGCAAGTTCTATTTATTTCACAGCCATATTTATAGTGCACTGTGAATTACGGAAGGCAGTACAATTTCTTTTCTATAGAAATTTACAAGATTCTATGGAAAGGGCACTATTAACTTACAGAATTATACCTAAATTATTGTTTTTAAATGCCTCATAAGATTTTACATGAAAAATGTAAAGAACATTTTAGAAAATGTCTTGGGAGAGGAGGAAAGGGGCTATTTTTAGTTCAATTCTAAATTCAGGATATTTCTAAAAGAGTCTCATCAGATGGACATAGCACCCAAGAGCTTCCACACTGCAGGGAAGAAACATATCATCCCCAACTGAAACTGTTCAAGTCATTTTAGTAACCACGCATCATTCCATGGGGTATCTGTAATAACCATAGGGTTTTTTTTTTCATTATTTTAAAAAATTATTTTATTAAAGCAAGAATTCAAGAATCCCAGCTCCCAAGGGCTCCTACCACCACAACTGCCTGGCGAAAGGCTGCCACCTGCTGAGACAAGCCCACAGCTCTGTCCAGAGACACTTTGGGAAGTTATTTTATCCGCACCCCTGTGCAGCTACAGGCTGATAAATATTTCTTCTGTCATAACGGCCCTGTGTCAATGTGATCTTTTATATATACAAATATTGTGCCACACAGATAGACAGTCCTCAAAGATACAGTCATCAACATCTGTTATACACATGGAGACTGAGGCCCCTCTTATTTTCCAAGTACACCTCTTCGATGCTAAGCTTGAAGGGTGCTTTTTTACTTCAAATGAATAATAAAAGATGAAGGATACGTTTATCATTGGCATAAAAAAATCAGTGAAAATTCACAACTATGAACAGAATAACTAAGATCACTAAACTGCTTTGAAAAACTCAGCCAGGTTCCTGCAATGTCAGTCAGGGCTTCAAAAAGGGACCTTGGAGGCAGTTGGGTCTTACCGAAGCCTAGGAACCAGCTGTGGGCGCATACACAAAAGGATGCTGACCCCAGCATCCTTTTGTGGATGCTGGGGTCCCAGCATCCCCAAGGGCAACCCAGTGGGTTACCCTTGCACCGCTCTGCCTCCAAGGAAGCCACGTGTCACCAGATGCCTCCAGCCTGTGTAGCTAATGGGGTTACGCAGTTAAAGGCGCCTACGACTCAGGGGCAACCTGGAATACGAGGCCACTAAAAGGCACAAGCTCTTTTAATCCTCCAGGCAACAGCACGTCTCTTTTAACTCAGTTCTTCACAGGCTTTGCTAGAAATTTGTGGTGACAAATCCCGAATACTGGAGTTTCACCCTCCGGGTGAAGTCAGCTGAAGGGTGCCAGCTTCCCACCTCTCCTGCAAAAATCTAGCACATCCTCAAGCAGGAGACATTTTGGCCAGATGAGCTGGTTTCTGGCTCTTCACAGATGTGCAGACAGCCCTGTGTCCCTAAGGACTGCGTGGTCAGATGGGGCTGGGAGGAGAGCACCAGATCTCAGGTCACTATCAAGTGTCTTGGAGGCATTTGAGTCACTAAAGCTCCAATCTCAGCCCTAATTTCTAGAAACGCACCCGGACTGGGCCCTTCCACCTGGTTCTCTTGTTTTCACTGTTCTTCATCCTCAATCCCCTGTTCATTGTTTCTGTCATTTTCCCTTGCCATTCTTCATAAATGCTAGAAATGGTTTGAAATGGTCTGATTTTACTTATAGGAATGTGATTAGGTTATCTCTCATGTCGATTCCCTGTGTATGTGTGCAGCTTTGCTCACACAGATCGCTTCTCTGCATTTTCGTTTCTCTGTGACATGGAGTAAGGTGCACCATGAGAAAGACCCTAGAAAAACTACTTCACTTTTTAACATCCTGATTCTTTTTGTTGCCCTATTTCTAGTTACTGATAAAGGGGGAAAAATAGCCTTGCTATGTTTGACAGTAGAAATTTCATCAAAATCTTCTTTAGTTAGGAAATACACATTCACAATTTGCCATTTTGATTCCCCATGTCAACTGGAAATTAGACTCATGTCATAAAGCCTAAATGAAGTACAGCAAATGTACACAAAGGCAATGGTAACAGAGGGCATCTAACCTAAGTTCACTGAACACAAGGCTGTCTACACACCCCTGAAGAGCCAAAGCTCTTCAAAGTAGAAAACATTAGACATAGGGATTTAGGAGGAATTTAGCCCCCAGTACTTGTTTCTTCTTAATGCATTACCAAGGATGTTTGAGATTTTTGTATTTTTCTCTGAGTCATTTAATAAATATTTGCTTTTTAAGAGTTTCTGGACAGAAAAAGACTTTTTGGGTCCTCCAGCCTGACCTCCTAGACCATAAAAGACAGAAGACTTCTGTAGAATGTCCATAGTTTCTGCTTAAATCAGAATTAAAACATCCCTTTTTGACTCAATATTCAATTATTTTATGTCCTGTTTATATTTATAATATATTTTAAGTACCTGTACAATATATTGTATCTGTACCTGTATAATATATTTTAAGGTACAATATATTTGTACCTGTATAATATATTTTAAGTACTTGTACAAATATTTAGAATTAAATATTTAAATATTAAATATTTAGATTGGGAGTAGATGGTATGTGAGGAATATTTAAGATTTAAGACAATGTACTGGAAAGCTGCTTGTTTTCTTGAAGTACTTGTGGGCATTAGTTCTTAGAGAAATTATTCCTTTTGCTAAACCTGTAGTCCCAAACCTGTATTTATCTGTACACCACAGGCTCTTTTGCAAGTAAGGACGTGAATATCTTGGTCATCGCTCTGGTAACATTCACATGCTTGTAAGAAACAGGCATTTCTTTTAGATGATCAAAGGACTTTCTTACCGAGCCACAGTAGCATTCCAGGTTTCCACCCAAGCAAACGGCTCCGGAGGACTAAACCGTCTCTCTGCGAGTGGAGGAGCTGCATAAGGAATCCCAAGGAATTGACTGATATTTCTCCACTCAGAGCCAATGTGTACTACCTGGGATTTGCCTATCAAATCTCCATGGGATGCAATGTACACGGATGAGGTTAAATCAGATTCAGAAGTGGGCAGGAGTAAATCTATTATAAAAGGGTGAAAAAAAAGGGGAAAAAATATTTAAGGTTAGTATAATTTCAAAAATGCTTTCAGAAGTGAAAACTAATCCTATTTTTAGACATGATATCTAATTCATTTCAGTAAGCAGAATATAGATAAGTCTTCTTCTTATAAAATATTTAATGCAGCATTAGATACTAGGTAGTAGAAACAGATATATAGCTAATACTTTCCAAACCTTTACCCTAAGATTTCTTCCAGTAAGACACCCCACTAGAAAATGAACACATCTAGAAAATAGCAGAAATATCCTCTGAGCCTGACTAGAGAAGGCAAAACGCAAAACCTCTAAATATTTACAGTAGATCAGAAAAAGGGAAGGTAACGATTGCTCATTGCTGTGGACATTCACCAGGAAAAACTTGTGCTTGAGTGCTCATACCATAATGACTATTTCATTATGTTATATGATTCTGAATAGCTTCAACAGGACCTAATGAGTATCACCCACATCTAAATTCCCTACAGTCCCATGTGGTTACTGTTCTTGAAGTGAGAGCTATCTGTCCAAATGCCTTTTTAAAGTCAGGCACTTGCCCATCTCTTACATGCCAGAGAGGGACCGATAACCTCTAGGGTATCAGAGCCCTCCATAACCATCCTTTGCCTTACATTGTATTGTGAGCATGGCCACGTCCTTCCACAGAACTTATGCTCAGTATCTAAATTTTGGATCAAACATAACTGCTACCTGAAATTTATTTTTTTGCTGACAGAAAGTTCCAAAATATTATGATTTTATCCAAAATCTTATATATAATGATCATCTGAACCATTGACCAAACTAAAAAAGTAATTTTAAAATAATGTCTGGAGATGGACAGAAGGGAGTTGTTTTTTGCAGACCAAGCTTCCTGCATGATCCCGCTTCAACGCAAGATGATAATACAATGACTTAGTGTTTTTTATTAAAAAGTATAACTCCACTGTGATGGCATCCACGTTGGTTTATGTCTGCTGAGTCCCATTCATGAGAATGGTGCACAGGCATTTGACATTCAAGTTTCTTCTTCCACAATCCCCTTAACGTGCTCTTACCTTGTTTCCTATATACATACGTAGCTGCTTCTTTGAGTAAAATCCGACAAGTGTGGCCTTGCAGGCTATGTGTGCATATCTGTGTATCAGGGTAAAAAAGGCATCTTATTGCTGATGGCTGGATTTCCAAGGTAACCACTGTACATGACTCGTTCTTTGAACAAGCTGTGAGGCAAAACATTAAGAAATTTATGCATAAATGTCCTCAAACTTCCGAGGTTTCTTCAAAAGAACCAAAGGACAAGAGGGCATATTGCCTTTGGAACTGAGAGAGATATAGAACTGTTATCATAGTTTTCAGAAGAAAAATGTATTTTGATGAAGTGCTGTAGACCTCAACTGAATTCAAAGAGCCACCAGGGAAAAACATGAACATTTCACCCCACTTTGCACTGGGAGACTGACATCAAACATTTCTCCTTTTAAAAAGGTCCCTCAAACAGTCTTAGGAAAAGGTAGGGGGGTTGTGCCTGTGTGTCAATCCTCTGCAAAAAGCAGTACCTTTCCAGGGACCATCTTCTGTAGAAGATGGCAACAATGACTTAGGTTTTGCTTATTTCTACCTCTCTAAGAATTTGAGGACTTGACATTTATATATGAAGTTAATGAAGAAATATTTTGTAGTCTAGTCAGACTAATAATTCAATCAGCCCTTTAAATATTTGTTACAATATTTGCCAAGTTGCCTGATGCCTGGAGAATCAAGAAGTTCTGAGTCCAAGGGTTGTTAAAATTACCCAACCTTTGAACAGAACCTCATGTTTTTGTTGGATCCTTCAGTAGATAAACTAATTCAGATACTTTCTCTAAAATTCTGAAACATTGCAACAAAGTTATTTTTAAAAGTCAGTATATATAACTTAGAAGGTGGGTGAGAGCAGGAAGGATCTACTCTTGGTACTTCATTCTCACGGGTCAATAAATTCTACAAACCTGTAGAAAAACTTTTCTTACCGGATAGACAAAAGTTTCTAGCAGTGGAAAAGTCATTGGATAAATCCCTGTTAACTTGCACAGTTTCAAAGTTTGAGATGGATGAATCCAGGAGTACAGAGGACACATCTAAGGGTTGCCATATATCCAAATACTCTGTAAAGGAAACATACAGAGATAAACTAAATCATTAAAAACCTTAGGAAAAAAAATGAATGCAGAATGAAAGCCATTGGAGAGTTCCTCAGCAAGAGACTTTGACCTTCCTTTGTGTCAACTAAGAATAAACGAAATTTAATATTCAAAGGCCTCTGATTCCAGGAGTTATAATAAGATCAAGAAGCAGCTACATAGTTGGAGTTTAACTTCCAGATTTATACAAATACATAAATATACATACACATGTGCATGCATACGTATAAACATATACATGCATACCTACACATGTGTGTATATATATATATATATATATTAACAACCCAGCTGACTCTAGTATTCAACAAAACTTATTCTTCTGTCCTACAGTGCAGGTAAATAAATGCCACATTATTTTCTCCTTTCTCACACACAAACTGATAAAAAGATCTGCAGGTCTCTCAAGTTAGCAAAGAGAAGTAAAAACAAACAAATAAATAAATAGATATAAAAGCTAGAGAACTTCAATTATTTAAATTTCTCTCTTTTAAAAGTAAAAGGGTCCTGGTGCAGCCTGCCGAGTCCTGGCATTGCCCTTGCTGTATGATTGTCGGGTGAGGACAGAGCTGTGTCAGCTGTTGGCGGGGTCAACTGCTCCTGGTGAACAGATCTTGCCTGTAATTTCAGTTCATTGGCGAAGCAGATGTAGAAGCTATGACTGTCCATTTCAATAAGGATTTGTTTTAGTCTTGTGAGAACTGGATGATGCTCTGACAGCCAAAGCCTCCCTCCTCCCCCTCCTCACAGGAGGAAGGCTGTGACCAAACCATCAGTCTTAAGCTGAGCTCCGGAGTTCACGGAGTCAGGACTGTGGCATGTCCTCCCAGCAATCTGGACATCCTGTTGCTGACACACTTTTCCAGTTGATGAGATCCGAGACACAAAAGAGAACAGAGGCTAAGCCTGGCTGTACTATTCCTTGGGCAGCTAAGCAGGGAATAATCCACACAATGAGTCACAAAGAACTGAAGAGCTACTACCAGGGCATGGGGGCTGTTTTAGCCCTAGTCCGAAACTTGGGCAGCTTCTTTGCTCTCCCCCTTGCAGAAGACAACACTCAATGAGCAACGCAGAAGATAACACCCATGGAGTGAGGAACCCATCTGCTGTGGGCCATACACCTGCCTAGGCAGCCCAGTCCTAACACACACGAAAAGCAGCACTGGATTTCACTGGTCTTTTCAATACACTTTGCAATCATATTACCCTTGTTATAAACGGTGGGTTTTTTTCCAAAGATAGAGTTTGAAAGCCTCCGGCTATATAGAAACAAATGTTAAACATGTACTATACTTTTATATGTTAAAATACTAAGAGTTTCCATCATAAAGTTTCAAAGTCATCCTCACCACTACATGCAGGGACTCTGAACTAGTAAAGCTGCAAAGATCCTGCACTGAGTGTTTTATTTATGCAACAGATCTACCGCAATTTATTTTTTGTCCACCCCTTCGGCACTGAATATTCATTTATTTTGGAGGAACACTGTGTTCCAAGTCATGGGAAAATTCCTATGTTTCATGATGCCAATGATTTCACTATTTTAAAATCTATCTAATCTGATTTGTTGCATGACCCTTGCTATATAATTTCTACATCTAATCTGACAATTTATGGCATTTATTTAGAAAGATGCTTCAACATGAAAACAAGTAAGTAATGGAAAATTAACCATTATGTTTTCCTCAGAAGTTGTCTGCTCTATCAGACTGCCACATTTTACTCTTGCAGATTATATCTTGCCAGTTTAGATTTTCAGTTCCTACTTAAATATTCTTTTTTGGCAAAACATATGAGCACGAAAAGAATTTTAACAACATGCTTTAATCTATGATTTTACATAAGAGCAATATTGACATCTTGCACTGTGTCCAGTATAACTGAGGTCCTCTATTGCTGGAATAAGTAATCTGTCTGGGTTCAGACACAAAGCTTCAAGTTACTAGATATATTTTTTTAAAAAGAGCTTTGTCTGGATTTCATTGCAGGTCAACAAACCCGGGTGCATCAGTGGTTTTGGAAGATATTTTTCCTGGACTGAGTCTATTCCCATAGCTCCCCTGACTCACCAAATGACCTTGGGTAAATCATATAATTTTCATATCTCTCAGTTCCACTGCATGTCACACATTCATAAGCATTCTTGCTGAGCTAAATTCTACTTTGTCAGGAAAAGAATTCAAAATAATTCCACAAAAGCAAAACAAGTTCCTTAGATTTGCACCACTGACACTTCATAGAAGAAATTTCCTCTCTATTTTCCTGAGCTTAACCATTATCAAAACGTATTGAAGATTCTGAGACACACTTTCGTTATTAGGCACAGGCAGCTTGTTCTACTTTCGTGCACGAGCTACTTGTTTCCAGTTTCTGTGTTAAAAGATATTTATTTTGTTCTGATGACTTGCAGTGTTACCCCTTTGCAATCTTCTGCCCTGGTGATAAGGTAAACGCAGAAACACTGAAGCTCATTTTGATGACAGACCTGGTCCCTTTCATCAGAGCCATCCCCACCATGGGCAAGGCCAGCTAGCAGCGAGATGAAAGAAGAGATTTTTCCCACTCAGTTGTTTCCTCCCTCCTCTTCTCCCACCCAGCAGTAGATGCAGCCCACAGCTCATGCACACCCACTTCATCATAGCGGCAAAATGGATTTTTTCCATGTCTGNTCTGATGACTTGCAGTGTTGCCCCTTTCCAATCTTCTGCCCTGGTGATCCTAGATAAAGTAAACGCAGAAACACTGAAGCTCATTTTGATGACAGACCTGGTCCCTTTCATCAGAGCCATCCCCACCATGGGCAAGGCCAGCTAGCAGCGAGATGAAAGAAGAGATTTTTCCCACTCAGTTGTTTCCTCCCTCCTCTTCTCCCACCCAGCAGTAGATGCAGCCCACAGCTCATGCACACCCACTTCATCATAGCGGCAAAATGGAATTTTTCCATGTCTGGTCTAAATTTGCCTGTTATAGAAACTGCTCTTAGAGGACACATGGTTTTAGACTGGTGCTGCCTTTCTGAAACACACTGTGCACCTGATGGGCTGGAAGACACTTCTGGTTTATATATAGGTTAGACTCTGCCCTTCCAAACCATATTCTGGCAACCGCTTTTATTGGATAATTATAGGACTCTGAATTCAGCCAGCCCTGTAACTTTTATTGCAAAATTATAGATGTCCCATACAGAGAGCTTCTCTCTTCCAGATGCTTTTGTTTGGGTAGGGCAGGTTTGGGACTGGATTTGTAAAACGGCTCCCACTGCTCCCGCTGCTCCCACTCAGTCACAGGATCACAAGACTAGAAGAGATTTCCTGGGGTCGCAGAATCCAGCTTCCCACTATTACAGGCAGTTATGTAGCAAAATCCCTACCATAAGGTCAGCAAAAGTTTCATCGTTGATTTTAGTAGAAGCGAGAGAGGTCAACTCACTGGAATATATGTCATTGGTAATAAAGAGATAGAGATACAGTAGTGCAATAAAGTCAGCTCAAGTTCAACTTAGAAGAAAACTCACAAAGTGGTTTCATAGGTTTATAAATATACCATAGATATATAAATCATATCCCTGGATCGAGCATGCCTAATTTTCAAACTTTACTCCTAAAGATTGTGAGCTATCTTTAGTATTCCTCAGTCAAGTGAAAAACATGCTCACAGACTGAACTCATACACCATGTTTTATATTCTTAGACTTCAATAAAAAAATCTCAAAAAATAAAAAACAGAACAAAAAAAATACACCATCAATTCCGACTAGATCTGCAGAAAATATATCCTTTCTGAATTATAGTTTCTTTCCATTTTTGTCAGTCCACTGAGATTTGAATAATCCAAAATGAGACATTTTCTTAAGCCTACCACATAATAACTGTAATCACACCTCTGGGACAAACATGCTTCAAAGTATCCAACATGTCATTTATGGCCTTTAGCACTGAGTAACCTTACTGTGCTGATGTGAAACGCAAGCTTCCTGCCTCCTTCAGTCACGCTAATTATAGTAAATTGTATAGAATAATAATACAAGTAGACCAGATGTTTATCCAGGTTAAAAATAAACAGATTTTTGTTGTTTCTAATAACGTAAATCCTCCTTGACACACAGGATAAAAAAAGCAAGGTAAGACCAACGAGAGATTCCATAGCCGAAGTCCTGCACACTGTATTTCAGACTCCATATCAGTATCACAATCAATCCCTTTTTACGCTAACATTCAACTTTATTCTTGAACCTAGTGGATTCATTATTTACACATCAGCCTAAATAAATCAAACTACAGCACGGCTCTGTTTAGCTTTCTTAACATGGGAAGTCTTTAAATAACAGCTGTGCTCCCTTCTTTAAGCATCACAAGGCATACCTGAAACTTGCCACACATGGTTCCACACTCATCACCACCACAGCATGGTAACTCCTTCAGGGGAAAAAATGCTCCAGATGTTACAAGTAGGACTTTCCCAATGTGTTTGATGTATCTATTTTTCATGCTTGTTTTTCCAACTAACAGAATCTATGGGGAAGTCATCACAGAAAAAAAAAAGGAGCATGCACTGCTCCTTATGGAAAAAAAAAAGTCTGAAAATCACACTTAGTTAAATGCACTAGCAAGATTAAGCAATAACAAAACAAAACAAAAATTTGGCCAAAAGGCATAAAAAAACCTCTTTGCCCTCATGACCTGCTGCCATTGGAGAGCACCTAATTCTGCTTTTGCAGGCTAACAGAGCAGCTAACGGGCGACCAAATCATTACACGGGGCTGCTTGTCGTGCAGGCGACTGGGGACTCCAGGCAACTGAAGGAAACCAAATACAAATTTTTGCTTAGTTTATGTAGGGGGAGCTTCAGGAAGAAATAATCCGAGTGCTCAGAACTGAAAAACTTGGTCTCGACTCTCTTTTGAAAGTACAGCGACAGCGATGGATTTCCCCCTTGCATGCAGTGGGATGAAGCGGGGTGGAAGGCACCTTGCAAGCCCTCAGCTCTGAGGACTTCTGTTTTCAGCCACATACTAGAATAAATTAGATAATTCTAACAGTCTCTTTTTAACTTTGGACAGTTAAGGAAAGGATTTGCTCCACTGCCTTCCCTGGGAATGACATGAGGCTGACAGTCTATAGTTCCCTGGATCCTCCTTCTTGAAAGCATGAGCTACGTGACAAGCCTTTTCCCACTCCTCAGAGACCTCACCCAATCACCATAACCTTTCAAAGATAACTTGCCACTGGCAGTGGATCCTACCAGGGACTTATATGTCCAGTTTCTTTAAATATTCTCCAACCTGATCTTCCTCCTCCAAGGATAGTTTTCCTTGCTCTAGATTTTTCCTCTGGTATCTGAGACTCAAGATTCTTGAGTATTGGTTTTGCCAGTAAAGACTGAGGCCTTCTGCGTGTCTTCTGTCATCACAGAAGGCCACACATCTTTCCTAGTCTTCCTTTTGTTGCTGAAAGACCTGCAGAAATCCTTCTTGTTGAGGTTCTGTAGTCCTACATGCTTTTACCCTCTCCTTCTCAAGAAGATGTCGTGTAAAACAAGAGAAGCATTTATTTAACAAGAGTTAATACTTATTTTCACTTGAAATCACTGTCCTTCTCAGTCACTGATTTGTTCTACAAACTTGGAGCGGTGAAGAAGGCCTATGCTTTTAGAAGAGTACCCTAATCAGGTTTTCTTCACAATTTGTCAGAGGGTTGGAAATGCCACAGACCTGAACTGGAGCAGTGTTCTGTACCCAACTCTGAAAGGGATGAAGCACAGAGCTGAGCACTCTGCCCTGAGCATTTCAAGTGGATAACTAGAAAACAAGTTTGTCAAATGTAGCTGATTATTAAAATAAGGCCTTAACTGTGCTGCAATAAACCTAGACTTTAGAGCAGATAACACATTACATTATTTCACCAGACTTTCTGGTAAAATATTCAAATTTAGGTTTGTCTTTCATCTGCTGATGGAAAGTTCTATCTATGCATACACAAGGGCGCATGCGAACACACACATATATATATATTATATAAACACACGTGTGCCTTTTAACTAGTGACATTTTTGCATGTTCACCACCTGGTTACCACAGGAGTTGCATATTTTTTCCCTTGCACAAACAATATGCAGCAGCTTCAATTGTTGCCAGCTTCCCTATGAGGCCCAGTGCAAAAAAATATGCTATTAGCATACATAACATCATAAAGAGTTTGGAAGCAATGTTTTTCAAAAACTTTCATAATTCAGTGACTTCTCGAGTCTGTCCTCAAAACTGCTCTAACCCAGAATTCTGCCTCTTCTTGTCCCTGAAGGACTATCCAGGTCCTTGCAAGGCTGCTCTGCATTTGGAAGGATGGCCTGGAAGTGGATGTGACTGATGAAATATTGTTACTAAGGCTAAGATAGGTACCTCGCTCATTGTGGCTTAGTCTGGACAGACTTCAGAGTAAAAGGCATGTGACATATAAAAGCCTGTGTCGCTTAGATCACTCTTTTTCTACATTTAAGAAAGGAGAAAAACAAACGGAAGTTGACAAAATTAGTACTAACCTTGACATAGGAAGGAAGAAAGCTTAAAATAAAGCAGATTTCTTTGTTCCACGGGAAAAAGAATTTGCAATAGAATAGAATCGCCTAAATGCAATTGACTGCATGCTAGTCCATGAGCTCTCTTAGGCATTTCAAAAAAGCAGATAAAAAAACAGACCAAAAAAAAGGCCAGCAAACCACACGCATCCTGCCCACTCTAGAAGGATAGGGGGTTTCCTTGTATTATATTAAAGTGATTATTATAAATGGCAGATTCTACTAATAAATACAAATAGTTTGGTTTAATAAATACAAACTGTCTGTTTGTCTACAAATCTTTACTGGTGACTGTGGATAAGAAGATAATCTAGTTAACAGTAAAACCTAGACTCAATGCTGAAAATGCTTTACAAATATAACTACTTTCTGTAAGCTAGGGCTCTTCTCTTTTAAGGAAAAAGATAGAAGTGTGTTAAAAGAATAGCTCTTGATATGGCAGATAATAAAGAGATGGATGAGAAGAATGTTCAATTTTAGAATTCCAACCCAAAGGTGACCCCATTATCAGTGCTGCCTTCACAGATTCAGTTTTATAATGACTATTTGACCTGCTTTTTTTCCATTACACACAGAATTTACCAGACATGCTACGTACTTATGAAAAAGACACATAATGGAGGCTTGTAGCCGTAGAGAATTTGCATATATTTTTAGGGGGCAATAAACATAAGGCCCTGAAAAACAGCAGTTAAGTTTCATGTGTTAAGAGGGTCCACTCACTTTTAAAATAATGCATACAGGTTTTGTAATTTACTGCAATACTGAAATAAATTTTGTTCCCAACAAAAATATATAATGCCATAGTAAGCAACAATCGGTCTTCAAAAGTGGCACTCAACACTTTTCAAATATAATGCTTCTTGTGACTCAGCTCTGAACGGATTGGAAACCACTAACAAGCACTAAAAGCAATAGTATTCATATTTTTTCTACACCATTTATACTAGTTGTAATAAAAAGCTTCATTAATTTCTAAAGGAACTTTGTTTTCTATCATCTTCCTTTTCTAAACAAACTTTAACATGAAAAAATAGATTTACTGAATTTGACTTTGTATTTCTATTGCAATTGTTTGCATTCGACAGAAAATCTGCAACATAAACCGACAGAGGTTGCTGATGAATTGCCTAGTCCAACATCCTGCCCGACAAGCACTAGGTGCTAAAGGGAAGGTGTTAGATACCCCACAGTGGACAATAGTGTGAAAACTTGTTACTGGGCACGTTCCCGTTGAGTGATCTTTCCATCACTGGCCATGGCATTCAGATCTAAAGAGCTATATCTATTTTAAGTCATAACTTGTGACATCTACACTTAAAAACGATAAATTTTTCCATCAGTATAGCCAAATATGCAACCTTGGTAATCTCTTATGCAGTGAGTTTGAGAGATCAGGTTTGTGTTACGGCAAATTCTTTAGATTAAATGATATATAATTAATGAAAAGAACATATGTTAAGACTGAATGAATAAATGTGGGATGACACAACCATTTCTTTATAGAGTGATCTGTTAGCAATACACAAAAAAAGGTTATCTCCTTTTCTTTGGTCTAATACACAAATACACTTACCACTTTCCAGCCTGAAAGGTAAAGTAACAGGTGGACACAGACCAATCATAGTATTCTTCAAGTCAGCTGAAAGTAGAAAAGAGACATAAAACATTTGAAAACAGTTACACTTGTAGGTTTAAAATCTAATCTACATTTCAGCATTGCCATATCGCTTGTGAAATCTGAAAGTTGCATCTTCTTCCACAAAAAGAGAATCAATCAAAATCTGAAGTTGTTGTAATATCTAGCTCTTTTTCACTCGGTCACTAGTACTCCAATCCATGCATCCCTGCAGTTATGCACTTATAACATTCTTACAAGCAAGAACCCTTCAACACGCAGGTTTTCTGTTTGTTCGTTTTATTATGAACAGCTCATTTCAGTAGGGGTTTTTTTTGGGGGGTGGGTTCCCTTCCACCATGTCCAAGTCTAAAGTTGGTTTCCTATGTCATGACATCAGACATACAACTGGAATTTCGCAACTGGTGAATTAAAAACAAGATAGTTTCCAGTTGGAACTTCTCAAAGGAATTTTTTTTTTAATTAAAAAAGGACTTCCGTATTTTCACACATGAAAGTATTTAGAGAGATTAACTGTTTACATTGACAAGAGAAACTTTAGGGCAATTTAGAACTCTTTAAAAGATGTTATTATACGATCATCACGCACTGAATCATAGTCATGCCTATAAGTACAGAGTCAAACTGTTAGTGAGCAAAGTTGTCTCTCTGCATTTTGCAATGTTAAATTGTCTTGAGAGGTGTCTAACTANAAAAACAAGCCAGTTTCCAGTTCTCAAAGGATTTTTTTTTTTAATTAAAAAAAAGACTTCCGTATTTTCACACATGAAAGTATTTAGAGAGATTAACTGTTTACATTGACAAGAGAAACTTTAGGGCAATTTAGAACTCTTTAAAAGATGTTATTATACGATCTTCACGCACTGAATCGTAGCCATGCCTATAAGTACAGAGTCAAATTGTTAGTGAGCAAAGTTGTCTCTCTGCATTTTGCAATGTTAAATTGTCTTGAGAGGTGTCTAACTACACAAGGCCCCTTCTACAGCAAAAGCCTGTCAACTAAAACCAAAGGCCCTGCTTCATGCAAACCTCCCACCCGCTACAGTAAATTCCTTCTTCAGATTTCACTCATTTTTCCTTTCAGGCTCAGAACTTTCATTGTTCCTCTTCCTGGTTCCCAGAACCATTACGCACCAGCACAACTAATACAAATTTTTTATCTACAAATATCTTTATTTGCATAAACATCTGTGCTTGCTGCATGCTATGGTGGAAACACATCTGAAGCTTCCTTACTAGACAGGGAAACACCACCAAGTCTCTCCTCAGACTCCCTCTTTTGCATGCCCCGCAGGCCCAGCTTTGTCATCCCTTGGTCCATGAGCTCAGCAACATTATTTTCAGATGTTTCTTTGTCAATGAGACGAAAAATGATTCCAAGGGGTGGAAGGGTGTCAGAACCTGTACGGTCTCTTTGCCTTTTTGACATTGTTCTCTCTTACTCATTTGCTGCCTTTCAGCTCTCCCTGCCAACAAGCAGGTCCCAAAGACCCTAAATACAACTATTCTCTTGTACAGAAACAGACCCAAATGGCAAATCTGGAGCCAAAGAATCACAGAAAGGGGGCATGATCCAGAATTGCCCCCTTCAGAATTGCCTGCAGTTCCCTTCAGAACATCAGTTGCCTTAGCAAATAGATGAAGATCTCTGAAATGAATCTTCTCCTCATAGTTATTTTCCTTTTCCATTTCATTTAACATGTCTGATGTAAGGCCTTTTTTTCCTTCCTGTACTGATTGCAAATCCTTACAAAAGGATCATCTGAAAGCTGAAATTTCTATACACTGAAACTGCATAACTATGTGTAGAAGCCAGTGAAAAATGCCATGTCCCCTGCATCACTTACCGGGCTTTTGGTACCAGCCAAACGGATGGATTCTCACTGCTGCATCTGGCCCAGCACAGTCCGAGACTTGCCAAGGGCTTCTGGTGTCCTCGGCGCACGTCTGGATTCCCAGGCTGTTCAGGGTCAGACACACAACCCTGCTCCCTGCCAGGGCAAAACATGGTTATAGAAATGATAACTTTTATGTATTTTCCCCCTTTGATTTCTAAGTCAGTGGAATTTTTTTGAATACTCAATGGTACCATGCTATATTCTTTTTCTTTAGAATAATAACTAGAAAAGATATTTTATTTTTCAGGGCACATTTTCACTGTTCTTGAAAATAGAGTTGAAGATCACATGAGTTTAGATAGGAATGGTATAGAGTTTAACAGTACAACCCTTTAAGGCCACTGGAAGTATTTGCACTGAGCAAAATTTGCAGCCTCCTGGGCCCCAGATCAGGACTTTTTTTCAGATAAACCATTCTTCTTTGGTTAATGCAAGTGTATTGAAGCACAGCCTCAGATTAGATCAAGATAAAAATTCTGCCTTTTAAAGAGGTAATACAGTATGTATTTCTCTATCCTCTAAAAATTAACGTTTTAAACATAGTATCTTTATTAAAGATATATTTTAGCTCATGTTAAAATCACTAATGAAAGTCCTCTTCAATATATCAGTGTCATGATTAGTTATTTCAAAATTTTAAAGATAAATATTTAATCAGATATACCTAAAAGTGTCATTTATCATACTAGATAATTTAAAATCCTTGATATAATTTAAAACTCTTTAAATACACATAGAAATAAAGTCATATTCAGTCAAGACTTCAAATTCACATCATATAGGGGTATTTTTCCTCCATAATTCCAATCTGAAACACATCAGACCAATTTTACATGATATTGAGCAATTTTCACTGATATCAGGGAAAATTTTGACTGCTTAATAAAAAGGGAAAGGCTTAACTAAAAATAAGAAATTTGACTTAAATCTATCATAAAAACAACCTCTCCCAAAGGACATCAGGAAGAATATACTGGAATTTGACACTTTTGAAAGCCAGTGTAACCCTTTCTGAGCCCTAAATATGAAATTGGAATTCAAAATCATTTCATTTACTTGTATTTCATTCAGGTGATGTTATGGGATGCCTTCTCGGGAAAGTAAAGTGTGGTTTTGTTTGACTTTCTAATGATTCTTTCAGAAATCTGTTTTCCTGTGAGCAGAGAGGCGGGACGCAGGGAAAGAGTAGAAATACTACAGGGTGTCTCTTAATTTGTGTCTTAATACAAGAGGAGGAGATAGACAACCTCCATCCCTCTGCAAGGCTTCCAATATCTTCCAAGTGAAAAAATAAAAATCTGCGAGCAGTGAAGTTCAGATATGTAAGAAAGCTAGAAACTTGAGCTATCCCCAAGGCAATCAAGCATATTAGGTGCTTGCCTTTCATTTTATTTCAGTAATATTTGAATATTTGAAATATTTGTTTCAATTTTATTGGGCCTAAAAAAAAAGGTCGGCCAATATTGTGGAAGATGGGATGATAAATGAGAAGCAATCGCTTTCTAGAGTTCTTTCTTTAGAGTTCTTTCAGGCTTTAAAGTGTTTTTTATGGTAAAGTATGGTAAAATTTGGAGAAGGAAAATGTGGCACGGGTACCAAAATGTTTTTAAACAGAAATAAAATAACAGCAAAAAATACCTGACAGTTGAGAATCATTAAAAAACCCAAACCCCGTGCAACAGGGGTCAGCATCACACCAACGCTCACACTCAAAAAAGCTGTGAAAGGAAAAAAATAATCATTAGTTTTAGTATCACTAAAGGCTATCACTAACCCAGAAAAGAGAAGAAGGAATGTTATGCAAGGGGGAGAGCAACTGAGAACATATAGAGATGTCTTTCTTTTGCATTTAAGAGATCATTCTCTTAAATGGTTCTTTTTACTGTACAGATACGAGTTCAATACCTTTTGCATTTGTAGATGAGTTTCCATTCAAAACATATATATTTGCAAGATTACATCAAATAATTTAGAAAAGTATTTTGATATGTGCCATTAAAATATCAGCATAAGTTAGTATGCTGAGACCTAATTGGACAATAAGTCATTTTGTAGCAAAAGTATAAGGTAATCCATACAAATATGAAATAATATAATATGATATGACATATACACCCGAATTATAAATTTCCTTATAATCATATGGTATTTTATCTATGTCAAATATTCTAACAAATGTCAAATATTCTAACATAATGCTGTTCTTGGATCAATATGTCAGATTCTCTTAATATGCACAGCACAGCCTTCGCACTCCAAGCATTGCAAAAACTCCATGGAAGACAGAGGAGCAATCATGTCCTACCCATCAGAAACAGCTTTGCTGCTCATGTCAGTCTTATTCCTCACTGAGATCCCTGTTACTTTCTGGAACGGTATCCGTGTGTAGAAACTCTTCACGGAACTTTGTAGAGTGACTGGGAAGGAAAAGAAAGAATTAAAAAAAAAAAAACCCTTTTCCTTCTAATTTTCGTATAGTAGTCAAGGGGAAAGTTGTTGTAGGGGAAAAGTTGTTTTTGTGTTGTAATGATCTCAATATATTAGCGGGTATTACGTTGTCAAAGTAAATACTTGATGGTTAAGCCTGAAGATGACAAATTCCCGGACATTTGGAAATTTCCATATTAACCACATTATGAAAAAAAAAACACAAAAACAAAAGAAAACAAAAACCCCACACCCGAGATCTTCCAGTACACAAATTATTTAATCACAGAATCACAGAATGGTTGAGGTTGGAAGGGACCTCTAGAGATCATATAGTCCAACCTCCTGCTCAAGCAGGGACACCCAGAGCACATGGCACAGAGTTGCCCACATCCAGGAGGGTTTTGAAGATCTCCAGAGAAGGAGACTCCTTGACCTCTCAGGGCACCCTGTTCCACCCTGTTTGGCCTCCCTAAATTGGGAATAATGAAGATGAGGAGAAGAGTTTGTGGTTAACATCTTTCCTTTCTGAGCAGAAGTTAAATCATTAGCACTTTGGACACCTAAAAAAAATGCTAGATGCTATCTGGCACTAGCATTAACCTACAGCAAAAATTAAAAAAAAAAAAAAAGTATGTAGAAAAATCTGGTCTTCCCGTGAACTATCACTTCCTGAAACTCATCCTTATATTCAGAGTTTCTCTCTCAAAATCCAGAACATTATCTGTCATTGCCAAGGATAAAGCATGTATAATACATTTAAGTCCCAGAACTTGCCTATTTTACGATATGCCATTTGTGGTTGCCAGGGTAGTATGGTGAGACAGTTTTTAGGTATTTGATCGATGTTACCATCACAAATCTGAGCCTCTGGGTAGAGGGTACACACGAAGTATGTGTCTGTGGCATTTTGAAGATCTGCTATTTGACAAAACTCTTCTTGCACACAACCTAGAAGGAAAAGGCATGGTGAATTAGAAGTACAGCTCTGCTTCTCCCCCCTCTATCCCTATTCATGGGTTTACTCCAGTAATGCTAGCAGGCAGTAGAGTACTGCAGGTGACAAAATTCATTAGTATTTTTCTATTGCAAAGAAAGAGAAATGAGGATGAATAGGGTTTCTAGTTACACTAAAAGAAAAAAAGGATTTACTTGAGAAAAGGAACAGCAACACAGCTATTAGGAAGGGTATTTTCTCCAGCTGTGACAAGTCTGAGGCCTGGGTATTGGTGTCAGTCACTCTGTGGTTCTTAAGAGAGATTTTGGTGACAGCATTGGTTTATTACTCTCCCATCTGCCTCTGGCTATTCTTCACCCTAGAATGCAGGGTGCCTTTTATAGCACAGCTGATAATGCTTTAAGATGAACTGAGCACTACTAAAACCAATTATTAAATAATAGCATCCACAGAACAAACAACCACCTCCATATCAATGTCAGTTCACAAGACAGCCTTGTATACTAGCACAACTGGAAAGAATAAATTCTAGGTAGAGGTGGAAACTTTATGAACAGACATGGCCACTGAAGTTCCTTATTTTGAGACCAGAGGTTAAGTTTAAAGCAGATGTAACTTGCAGCAGGACCAAACTTATATCACGTTTTGTATAATCACGATTACTTGCATCATGCTTATCTTTTTGTAAATTTAAAATATAAATTCTATAATCATAAAAGAACTCTGCATCATTTATGGTGATGAATATAGGAATAAAAAAGGACAATAAAACATTTCCTACAATGTCTAACAAAGTTTTTGCAAAACCAATTTTGAAATGCTCACATTCATATTTCATACTAATATATATTGTGTGTGTGTGTGTATATATATATATATATATATATATAACTTTTCCAGAATGAACTGTAAAAACCTTTTGTTTATAGCAATTTGCATTGAGATTTGTCAAAGAGTAACCTTCATTTCAAGCCATTCTGGTCACATTTTTTTTTCAGAAAAGAAAAAAACTGTTTCTTAATTACTGTGGCAATGATTTTAAGACCCCATTGCCAGACGTATGTGCCAGACGCCTGTGCCAGACGTAAGCGCATACGTCAGTGATTACTTTTAAAGAAGCATAGATCTACTAATTTCTTACAGTGATGTACATGCACTGAGTAGTATCTTTGGTTCTGCCTGCCTGGGGTAGAAGTGGAAAATCTTCACCCATCACACCAAATTATTGTTAATCACTCTTTCCTCACTATCCTGCAGATTAACTGTTTCCAGGATTCCTTACATGTGAGACACCAAAGCACAGCCTTCTCCACTGAATATTTCTGCCTGAAGACCCAGTACTGCTGGTAAGGGAGAGAAGAGTTTTGGTCACTTCGTATCTGGGTGTTGTCCATTAGGTAGAAAAGNCTTCACCCAGCACACCAAATTATTGTTAATCCCAAATAGCTGAATGCTTTAGTTTCTTGTTTTTATATCAGTGTGCCATCTATCTAGCTGGGGCAAAGGGAGAATGCAGGTGGCTGCATTGCAAGAAAAACCTCTTATTGTCTAAGCCGTATCTCCTACTACTCATACCAACGACAGGGATATGCTGGTGAAGACGATGGGTATCTTTTGTGCCATACTACAAAGAGTGTGAAAAAGAGGTGGAAGCCACATAGGCAACTGCACTATAGCTAGAGATTATAATGTCCAGCTTCAATGAAAATTTTGTGTTTTGCCCATGAAAAAATTGCTTAGCCCAAAGCTTCTCTGCATGAGTTAATTACTCTTTCCTCGCTATCCTGCAGATTAACTGTTTCCGGGATTCCTTACGTGTGAGACACCAAAGCACAGCCTTCTCCACTGAATATTTCTGCCTGAAGACCCAGTACTGCTGGTAAGGGAGAGAGGAGTTTTGGTCACTTCGTATCTGGGTGTTGTCCATTAGGTAGAAAAGATCTTTTGTGGAATCTAAAGCTTCAACAAAAAGAAACAAACAAAAAATCCCTCAGTTCTACAAAAACTTATTTAAAACCCAGAATTATTCATATATGCTTCTTCATTTCACACTAAAACAGCTGCAATCATTTTTTATGGTTATGTACAACAGTTGGGTTGAACCAGCCTAGTTTTATTAATCCTAAATACAGACATTTCCTTTTGTTCTCTTGGGAAGTCTTTCCATCTCACAATGCTTAATATTTTCTTAACAGCTTTCCCACAGTCACTTAACCTCCTTTCTCCTACCTATGCTCCCACAGATCATATTAAATAATTCCATTCTCTCCCCCAACTTCTGATTTTTAGATGTGTATACAATTATACCTGACCTGAGTTCCTTCTAAACTGATATTAACTATTTCAGACTCTTTTTATATCAATCTCTCTAAATAAGGGCCCACCCAAAATATTCTGAGAAATGGATGCTCTTCACTGATCTTTTGCCAGTGTCTTCAAAAACACCCTCTTATTCACCACATGCCATCAGCACTTCTCGTCACCAAATGGGTGATTTCCTGTTATTTAACACTGAATGTACACTAGTAGCGAAACAAAAATGAATAAATGGAGAAACAAGGCGAACACAGTTGCAGCTGAAATGTTGAAACATCTGTTGACATGCTGGAAATGCACAGTAGCTTTGCATTTTCTGTCAAAAAATAATCAAAATATATTGTCATGTGCTCTAAACATGATGATAAAATAATAAAAGTTCTGTAGATATTTTATCTCTTTTTCAAAAGGTGACTTACAAGTGTCATTACCTCTCAAGACTTAATTTCAAGCCTTTAGTTTCTTTTTAAACAGTTTGTCCTGTCCAACACCTCAAGCACGGAGGAAGAAGCTGCATTCCTTACATAACTGGGCTTTAATGATATCACGGCTGCGGCAAGGAAAGTGGAGAACCCCGAGGGTCTGCACTCATGTCTCAGCAAGATAATTTCACTCAGTATGTTAAGTGCAGTTACGTCTCATTTTTAAGTCTAGACTTTAAAATGCCACTAATTGGACTGTGACACCACTAGGTAAATGGGAATTTTACCTTATATTCAAATTGCATAAGCAGAATCAGCAATTTTCTTTGTGTTTTGCATTTTATGTGTATATAAGTCATATGCTCAGGTATCCATAAAGGCTTCTCAGCAAAGATTACAATTCATTAGAGACCAACCAAAACACTCTCGTTAAGCTCCACTGCGCCTTCTCTTGTGATTATGCTGCTGAGGATCCAAAGCAGCTCTCCTAATTTAATACAAATGACTTGGGATACACAGTAGTGTAACCAAGAGCAGACACTGGAATAATCAAGAAGCTACAGAATCTACAGACCTCTCACAGGCAATATTAATGAAAAAAAAGACTGTGATTACAATTTGGCCATAGTTTCTTTTAAGCATTGTATTCACAGTCATGTTGTCCTTAGGTGTCAATATGCCCATATACCCCAGCTAAGAATTCAAACTCTGGATTTACTTAAAAATTTCTTGTAACTTGTATTTCCTACATAACAGAAAACATTTGGGCATGATAATACCTGAATTAGTATGATACATATATGACAATAAATGAGATCCTCTAATTAAATTTTGCACATCACTATGCCATCTTTTGCTGCTTTCTCTGTCCTCACTATCATACCTGGTAACACTAGGTCATTCTCCATCTCAAAAGCAGCAGTTTCACATGCAGAAGTTTTAATTCTGGTGAGCATATCAGAGCCTAGAATGCAATAGGAATTGAAGTTAATATTTACTCTCTTTGTCTTTCTTCCACAAGATAATCTCAATTTCGTTCTTTATTATTAGCAAACACTCCAGAGTAGAAGTGCATTAATAATGAAAACTCCTTAGGAAGAAGTTCCACCAACTGATGCATCAAACACGAGTAACAACAGCTACATGTAACTCTAGGCAAACCCAAAGCGCTCTGGATGATTAAAGCAAATGCCATATCCATAATTACTGTGCATCCAGCGTCGGGGCTCTAGAAGCTGTGTGTATATTTCTAGAGCAGTAGCACCACTCATTCTGCTAAATATAAATTGTGACATTCAAATCATAACCTTGCCAAAAGCAACTCAAGCTAATAAGGGTAACACGTCTAGTTATTTACAAAATGCCAAACTGTTATGGTACCTAGAGACAAAAGAACCTCCATGATACCATCTTTCATAAATATTAAGAAGTATAAAACTATTTTTTTTTTCCATCACAGGGAATTATCCCTGTGTCATGAACCTGACAAAAGTAGAATTACTCCAGGTAACACTCCCCTGTGTTAGAAAAGACTCCAGAGCAGCATCTCATTTGAGGTGCTGCAAAAGTCAGAAAGATACTTCCAGTTTAAAAAGTGGTATTTATAGATTACTTAGCTGTCACTTCCTGTTGTGCTTCATCATAAGATTTTATAATCAGTCCTCTAAGGTAACTCACCTTTCCACAGATAAACGTATTGAAAAGTGGTCAAATTTCTCTCTCTCTCTTCTGTCAAATTAAAAGCTAACAAAGAAAACAAGTTTAGTTATAGCCAGTAAGATTAAATAAATGGATAGAATTAAAATGCTCAGAAATTACAAGTACCTCACTAGACTTTGTATCATATAATTATAATGCAAAAATCTTACAGGAAAAAATACTCAAGCATTCTCTTGCTATTCTGAGTCCCAGGATCCGAAGGCTTCAAACTATCTTCCAACATTACTTTCTTTCAGTGTAACACTGACTAAATCTTTGCTCCAAAGTTCATCTTTATTTCAGATTATTAGCTTGAATCTGCATGAATTAAATATTGGAACTGCTGAAAGGTAATGCACTTAGAGTAAGAGATTCTTAATTTTCATTATTCTTCCTACAGAAACATCTGAAGGGGTCCATCTAACAACACATCTAAATAGGGTGTTTTTATTCTCTTACGAATTTTCAGATATGAATTTATTTGAGAAAAGTCACTGAAGCACAAGAATGGACTGATGAAAAAGTAGAGTCTATAGAAAAAAAAATCAAACAAGAGCAATGTTAATTGAGATAACTCATTGACATACTTCCCCTGAATATTTGTCCTCCTAGGGTGAAGGAAAACACCCTTGCTTTTTCGTCATAGCTCACACCTTTACATATTCCATCTCTGACAGACTTTGCCATTGGACTCCAGTCATTTGCATTGCAGAGCAGTACATCCGGGGAGCTCATCAAACTGCACAAAATGGTACCTAGTTTCAGACAAAAAGAGAGTTATGTCTCTACAATAATGCTTTTTTTTAAATGTCATGTCTTTTATCCAAGCATCCCAACACTTTCTAAAAAGGTTAATTGAATCTGCTCCAGTAAGATAGCTACTTTTTTCAGTATTGTAAATTTTGCTCAAAAGAAAATCAGTCCTACTTTCAAATTGAAGTATTAGTATTAGATACTCGTGCTTAAACATTTATAATTTGCTTCTTGGAGAACTCAAATACACTCTCTTACCACTTAATATAGTACTACTCTTGTGTGATAATACCCAACACTGTTCTACATACTTGATGGCACAAGAGAGCCATATTTCTGTGGTCTTACAATCTTGGACTCTGAACCAACCCAGCATATATATTTTAGCTGACATGGTTTCTTGGATTGGTGCAGGATTTCAGCCACTGCTGTATAGCATGGGGTTGGGGAACAAGCACCATTAGAAATAAGGTGTTCTGGTACTCACTCTGGTCCTATAATGTCTAGACATAGTCCACCTTCGCTCTATACCTGCTGCTGCAGTTCAGGCATTTCCACAGTTTTACAATGCCCTCTCATATTTTTTCATAGAATCATGACAGTAGGAAAAGACTCTCAAGATAATCAATGCAACTATAAACCCACCACCACCATTCATGTTAAACCATGTCCCTAAGTGCCTCATCTACACGTTTCTTGAACGCTGCCAGGGATGGTGACTCCATCACTTCCCTGGGCAGCCTGTTCCAATGCTTCACCACTCTGTCCATAGAGAAATTTTTCCTCACATCTAACCTGAACTTCCCCTCATGCAATTTGAGTCAACAACTGTGTACACATTCAGAAGAGCATATGGAACAACTAGGAAAGCACAGCAAATTCTTAGGAGATATTGTTTTACTGTTGGAAAGGTGGAATGGGCAAGAACACAATTATTTAAGGAACCTTTGTTCACAGGATGCTTCAAGCACTCTTGCCAATCATCACAGTCCTTCCGGCTCTATGTCCTAGCTAGACGCCCAGGCTTAGGAGATTATAGCTCTTCCACATGCAATAACCTGACATAATGCCCTGTTTAATATCCTCTTTTCCTGCTCCAGAAGGAAATTTGGTTTCCATTTACACTACAAGAAGTCTGGAGGTACTGTTAATTCCCCAGTCAGCTGAAAGGCACCAACTTCTGGCAACCAGGCCGAGTTAAATAAAGGAAGAAGCATTTTTAGAATGAATCATCTGACCCCATTGCAGATGTACAAAACAGGTCAAAAGAAATGTGCTTTCAAAATGCTTTCAGTAAGTAGGATGAGCAGCTCACTCAGCTCAGGTCTTTTATTCCACACTGCAAACAACTGAATTCTGGTGACTCAACTACTCTCCCTTGCAAGTGAAAAGCTCCATCCTGGGGACCACAGATCTGTTACAAGCAAGTCTCAGCCATTGCTTAAATTCTACCTACACTGAAAAATGATGCAAATTGCTAGCACTCCATCATGATGTAGAGGTTGATATGATTTTGTAGGTGTAGAGAGAGACTACTTGCTTTTTTTAGGGACAGAGTTTTTTTTGATTATTCATCACTTTAGTTTTCTGCACTATTCTTTTTTAATTTTGCATTGTTTATACAAACCTCCATCAAGTGCAATCTGACCCAAGATGAAGCCATCACAGCAAGAGTCCCTGCTGCAAGCCTGCCGACAGAAGAGCTGTGCATCAGCCAGCGACGTGTTGGCCGATGAGAGCACCAGGGAGCGATACACGCCGGAAAGCACGTTCTGAAAATTAGTCCTTTCAAAGGTCTTGAGTCCAGATGAGCTAAATTCTTGTCCTGGGTAGACAGAATGGGAAAGAAATGTTCAAAAGAGCTCAGGAGGAGACATGATGCTGTCAGATTGCCTGAAAAGTGAGGCTGGTTGAAAGTTTTATGATAACAGCTCAACCTTAAAACTTCTTCTCTGTTTTCTCAATTTCAAATGTGAGATCAGCATCAACAGAAAACTAGACTAGGCGTCAGTGTTCATCGTAATGAGCTCAGGGAACTTGTCTCATTTCAAGTGAGATTCAGGTTTTTACTATTATTTTTAATAAACTTGAACTCAGAGGTAGATAAAAATCAAAGGAAACTAGTGACAACTGAGTGTTTTGACTCTAATTCTGGTTTTGACTATTTTACCTTAGGACTTTGGCATACAGCCCAAAGTTGGGCACACAGTAAAGAACAGGCAAAGAGAGGAATCACAGAAGGGTTAATAAACAAGCACACAAACAACAACAAAAACAAAAAGCCATCACAATCTTGCAACATCTGTAAGTTCAGCTGAATTATTTTGGGACTCATTGGAGAGCAGGATATTTCTCAATTGGAATATTAGGACAGTTTTTTACAGTTTAAATGAACCTAAGCTGTTAAATAATGCAGAAACTGGTTTTCAGTCTCATTTCTTCCCGTTTATATGGCTTAAATGCCCTATATGGTTAAATAGCAAACTGTTCAATAAAGAAAAAAAACATGGTAAACAAAACGTTACAGAAAATAAGCATGCGCAGGATAGAATTTGAGGTTTTGTGAAACTATCTATCCAAAAAAACAAGTGCTGTCAGAAGGGCTTACAAAGGCAGCATTTCTTATTTCTAAGAAAGAAGCCTGAACGGAAGATTTCCTAAGGTTGCTGGACTACCATTCAGCTTTGAAAAGACTTACGTCCTCATGAACAAGGATGATCCCCTCACTTTTAATCATCATCTTATATATAAATAATTTCAAGTTCAAGCACAGTGGTCTAACATGATACAACTGATTGGCAGCTGGTACCTTTCTTTAAATAGACCATCACTGCATCCCCCTCTTGATTTTGGATGTTAAGCAGGCAGCTCAGACGGCCAACGCGAGTGGCAGCAGAGTTCCCCAAGACACTTTGCACCTGGGACAAAAAATAGACACGCACAATAAATACAGATTAATAGATTTCCTCTCCTAAAAAGCATTTTTCTTTCTTAGTCAGAAACAGAGAGGAGGGAATTAAGGCACATATTTTAGAGCCACTGAAATTCTTTCATGACCAGAGCTGCTGCTTTTGAGGTCAGACAAATCTCAACTCTTCAGCGTTACTTTGCTACATATAAAAAGTAGTGAATAGAAAGGGGATAACGAGACATGCTAAAAAGTACATGATTTAAATCCTTGTCTGCAAGAAGGGATCGAGAAATGACAGCTCAGGTAACCTGATTAGTGATGTGGATACTTCTGTTTTTGACTATTCAAGTGAATCTCCTACTTCTAAATTAGCCTAATCTGTGAACTGTGGCAGTTCAGCATGTTTTAAAAAATAAGAGTGCTATGTTGTGCTTCAGTTAAACACTGAGAAATTCAAATATTCCTCTTGAGAAATTTGAGATATAGTTCTCTATCAACAGCAATTTGTTATTGCCATAATGAAAAAAGCATCCAAGGCAGGCAGGTGACAGCTTGCTATTTTTGTTGCCCTATCTACTTATTCCTGAACCTATAGCACTATATTGAGCATGTACTTTTAAATATCATATTTACCAATTCAGATGCAGTACAGTTGAAGTTGACTTCAGCAGCACTGTATAATTCACATAAAACTTGAGTACCAGCAGAAGTTACAGTTGCAAAGCCACATGCTTCTTCCTTCTCACAGTCTGAAAAACAGACAAGAAATCTTGATTTTTTTTAGCATTTCACATACAGAATTTCAGACTGAAAGCACGTGTGTTTCACTGGGCAAATGAATTTTAGCTTTCAACTATTTTAGCACCAGCATCATTCTTTTTCTGTCAACTTTAATCAATACAAAAATTTGTTTGGACATTCTTCCGATGACACAAACAGCTGAGTTGGGTTTAACCACCCCCTCGAGTGTTTAATGTCTGCTGATGCTTTGGCCCGAGGCAGTCAGAGAGCAGCCACATGAACCACTTTGCCACCACATGTGTGCAAGAAAGTAGCTGCATGGCAGGCAGATGGTGACACCACTACTTGCTCCCACGGCTCCGCTCTTACAGCAGGATGTGAAATTCATTCCAAATCTCTTCAGCACAAAGTCAGCCAGGTTAGACCAAAATATCTAAGCAAATCTAAGTAAAGTTCTCTAGCTAACTGTCTGACAGAGATGGAAGGGCTGCTACCTTACCATTCCGTAACAATCTAAAAGTAGAACTACCAGGCGAATATAAATTCTTTTATTAATTCCCCACAAAGACTTTTCTACTGCAATAAAAAAACCCACAATCTTAACTTAGTTCAATGTAGCGTCTAATAAAAACACAGGCCATGCACACTGAATCACATCACTCGCCAAAAGGGCATCTTTGCCTATCTGAATTTATGCTCACAGTCCACTCATCTCAGTGTCTTGCTTTTGAGGATCTCCAGCTCAGGTTATTCCAGAGGAAGGTGCAAGAAATCTTGCAGTAGGCAACTAGGGAGTGAACTGATGCAAGAAAATCATTCCACTGACACATAAGGCTTCTTAAACTCATCTCTCAGCCTGAGAGCTAGCTATTCCAAATAGACTAGCATATAGGATAAAAAGACACTGATGTTGTCAAAATTCCATGACTTCTGCGCTTAAAAAAAAGCCAACAGGGCTATTACCATTAGGGCATTTCTAAAGTAACTGTAACCCTTTGCCTCTCTTCAGAAATCTGATCACTGGGAGACAAGCAGGAATAAGGCAGGAATTGATCCAAAGCATCCTGAAAGCTGTGTTACAATTCCTGTTGCTTTAGATGCTAATCAGAAAACACGAAGTGTCCAAATTTGGTAAAATCCTTATAAAAGTATTATGTAAAGCTCTGCAAAGGAGATTTTTCTTTTATATATCACAACTTTGGGAAATAGTGAAGACTTTGGTTTTCACATGTGCTGCACACCTAATCTTTCCTTTACCTGCATATCAGAAAAGTTATATGAATATTTCCTGGTTTGAATCCTAGCCCTCATCCATATTGCAAACTGGTTTTCAAGTCAGATCATTTGCCTAAAGCAGCACAAAAAAGTGAGAGAAATTCTTATGGAAAGAAACAGCAATCTCTTCGCTGAGCCAAGGTCACCAAAAGTTTTAAATAGTTTGCAATGAATTGGTGCTGACCTGCTAGAAACATAATTTGTCTAGGAATATAGATGTAAGTCTATATATAGTCTTTATATATCGTATATGTCCTTATATATCATATAAAAATATTACTCTCAGTGATGGTTAGTGTTGTATTCTCATATTTGCTGAGAGCTTTCCTCACCTGAAATGCACTGCAAAACTGGACTTTGCAGGTCTCCTCTAAACGACTGAGACTGAAGAATTTCAGCATCTTCTGATCCATGAATCACTTTGGAGGCAGGGACCCTGTCAAATTTTCTGAGTACTGAAAAAGAGATAATATAATCAGATCCAGACTTAAAAGAGACAAGGAGACTTTAGCTGGACAGAAAGAAAAAAAAAAAGATTTTTGTAGGCTTGCTCATTAAATGAACTAATCTAAATTCACTTACAATGCAGAAAGCAGCTGGACTGAGGACATAATTTCTACTTTGCCAAAAATGTCACAAGATCTTTAAAAAACAATAGTTAGGGGTGGGCTAGGGATTATATTCCAAGTGAGACTTCATTTACAATAGCAGAACAGACATCTCCCATTACTGGTTCATGGCACACGACCAACCATTGAGTCAACAGAGATACCTAAGTTCTGCAAAACAGACCCTGAAATAAGAGCAACAGAACTTGACAAGAACCAAAATCTACGAGCCTAATGAGTCCTGTACAGTAGCATAAGGTTGGTAATCCCCACTAGCTTCATGTTCACATAGTACAGCCTTAGTGCTCTTTTAGACTCCTTCAGCCTTTAACTTCAGACTCACACTTTATGTACCCTGTCATCTGCTCTCTCTGGATTGGACCCGCTGCACCTGAAAATCAAGTTGCTGAACAAGCGACTTACAAGCAATGTTGTGGTGTAAAGATACAAACCCTACAGGTCACTAAATGGGGTGAGGTATCCAATTTTAGCTCCAGAATCCCAGTCTGTGCCCTGAGGCAGTTTAACACCAGGTGAAGGGACAAAAAGTGGCACCACCACCACCTGCCCTGATTGCTACTACCTGTATTACAAAGGTTTTCTAGTACGTGCCAGTGGATGCTCTAAGGCCTGTTCATGAACGTGGCATATTAAGGAGAAAGGAAGAATGTGTTGGCTTTCCACCACTCTCATGGTGACCAAACTTCTCCTCGAAGCACTTCAGATGAGCACAGGCTTCTAACTCATTGCCTCCAAGGCCTGGCTAGACCTAAAAGAGCTAAGCAGCAGGAGTCCTGGTTGGAAATCAGCCTGTGGGAGATATCTGCATGTGGAAGAGCTGGAGGCTCATTCCTTCTTTCCCTTGTGCTCATGGACGCCGATCCAGCAGGAGGATCCCATGCCTGGCTCTCTCCCTTAAATGTCTGGACAAACCACAAAACAAAAGTCAAGGATAACATTTCTAAACAACCATTTGTACTCTCACAGCAAAACAGTCAGAAATAATATGAAGCAAATGTCCTGTGTTGTCAGGGGCTGAGTCAGCAGGTGCTTTTGATAAAACTGTCATTTCTGCTTGAAAGGAACATAAGGACTGGCCAAACATTCACAAACACACACACACAGAAACACAAGCCCTTACACTCTAGTTCCTCCAGGAGAAAAAAAAATGAATAATGGTGTATACAGAACAGGAAGCTTTTTCTTTTCTAAAAATATAGAAGGCTAAAATATAAGCATCAGCCTAATTCTGCACTAAACCAAATTCCTCCTGCATCTACAGCTTGCAGCGATGTCTGATAAATACAAAATCTGCTGGTCTTCATAAAACTGGAAAGAAGTCTTCTATGTTGTGTACAAGATTTTTTTTTTACTGCTCTTGTCTTTATTTTAAATTTTGCCTTAAAATATTGTTTTTAAAACATGTTTTTTTTCTTCTACATCTGTCTTTTTTTTGAGCTCTGACTTCAACCCAGGTCTCCGTTTTCACTCCTAGAAGAGCATGAGAGAAAAGCAAAGAGGGGATAGAAAGTGTAACCAAACATTGAACAAAGCAGTAAAACTACCAGAAAAGCTGCCTTTTTAAATCATTCCTGAATTTCCCTTTTAAAGGTGAAAAGTGTGCTCATAAAGCTACTAAGCTAAACAAACATAAAAAAAAACAAACTCAAGCAAATGCTAAGATGAAAAATATTCTATCACCTATTTTCATGAGCTTATTAGTTCACCACTGCCCTCTTCTCCTGAGTAATATCTCTACTCAGCTGTTTCACAGCTCAGCGTGCAGCAGAAATCCTCCTTCATCCCACAACAGGTGCAAAGCTCTAGGTGCCATCCCCGTTATTGAGACAAATATCAAGTGTGGCATAAAATATAACAGGAGTGAGAAACATAAGTGCAAGTCTGAGTTGTTCAGCTCAGCACTGTGCATTTCTAAAAGGAAATTCTTCTTCCCACTGTATTCGCAAGAAGCACAGGGTAGTTGGGTTATTTATTGATCCTGTCCCACAGCCAATCTCATTTTGAAGCCAGATCAGTCTTCAGACCCTGCTGTCTTGCTGCATGCTGCATTTACGTAAGGGAACTATAAAGGGCAGGAGGAAAGTAAAAAGAGAAATAATCAGTTTCACTTTATATAATGCTTTCTGGAAGTCCAGAATGCTCTTGGAAAAAAAGCAATAAAACAAAACAAAATTGAAATAAAACTAACAAACAAACCATAATTAGTCTGTTAATTATAAAAAATCAGTCCTCTTGTTTTTCTTGTCTTTTAACCCCTAGATTGTCAATACTTTTATCTTTATTTAGTTGCAGCCAACTCTTCCAGCACAAGCCACAAAATAAGCATAGATGATAGCCCTCCACAAATGTATCCAAAAGATAGTTTTGCAAGCTCTTCACAACTGAGGACTTTCATTTCATGCTCCTTCCACTCAGTGTACTTGTGATAAGGCACTGCCTAATTCAAAGTCCACCATGATGCCAATTTCTAAGCTGAATACTCCATTAAATTCAACACTAATCATCTGATAAGTTGTAAAATCTTCTTAAAAACTAATTTGGAAGGAAGGCAAAAGCTTTGGGGCTAACTTACTTACACTTACATGAATTACACTTAGCTTGCTTGAGCTTTTATTTTGTTCCACTCGGTTTTTGGATTCCCAATGCATTACCTTCTACCCTAGCTTTGTGTCATCCCTTTTATTTCTTTTTTTTCTGAAACCCAGTTCCACTGCAGATCAGTACTCAAGTACCAAATCTGTAAATGCTTGTAAACAAGTTTTAGAAACATAATGGTTAACTTCTTTCCAATTATTCCTCCTTGGAAATCAGTATTTCATAAGGCATTCAAGGAGAAGCAACTTCCCAGCTTGCAAGGATGTGCTCATCCAGTGAGACACACGTAGCAGCATCCCTGACAGTGACACTATACCACTGTTGTGAGGTCATTCTCAAATTCAGACTATTTCATATGAGCTCATGGATAATTTTACAAGGAAATCCATCATTCTGCTGCTCTGCCATTAGCCCTCACGTAACACTCACAATTGCAAGCAAGGGAGGGAATCATCATACATCAAAAGCTGTCCCGTATCTCAGAGTGCAAGAAAACTGCTTCTTTCACTTCCCTCACAGAAAATAGCTTGCCCAATACCATCAAGAAACACAAAGCTGGGGAGAAATGCGGCTTAAGGAAAAGGCTGTTACTGTAAGAAAGTGAATTCCCATAGTTTGGCAAGGCAGCTTTCTCAGCAGAGTCTTTTCAAAATGAGGGTTTGCCTATGTGGGATCAAAAGACATCCAAAATTTCTTCCACTACCTACCTAAGCACTGTTGGTCTGTAAGCACATCATCTGCTTCAGTCCAGCGCAGTGCTATCCCAATGCCATCAACGCAGAACCACTTCTTAGTGTCAGGGTCTTGCTGGGAAGGTCTGTACTGTCCGTCTTCATCACACTGTAAACCTTGCTCGTTGTTCTGACAGTAAGTGATACCTATTACAAGTAAACAAAACAAAACATAACAAAACAAACAAAAAAGACAGTTTGATCTTGCTGCCACCACTTTCCTTTTTAACATAAGTCAAAGTCTTCAGCCTTCACCCAAGAAGTGCGTGCACTGCAAATACACGAGTCCAGTGTGTGCACTAGAAACAGCGGATATAGAAATCTCAGCCTCGTCTTCTGTAGCTGAAAGCTAATTGATGTTTGGGTATAGGATTGATTACCACACACCTGCTTTTCATCTCACCTAACACAAACTAAAAAGAGCAAAACAGGTCATTTACTTACTGATACCATCAATAAATCCAGTCTCACTACTTGCTTTTATTTTTAGGGCTAATGCTGAAGATTCAACTGGAATTGGACTTTCTTTGTAGAACTGGGTTCAAAACCAGCTCATGTAAACCCCACCTTTAGTTAAAAAGATCAATCAATAGTTGTTTTGTGAGAAGTATTTGTATTGAGGCAGGGAAAGTTGCTAGGTAAGACAATATTTCACTAGGGATCAAGAAAATGCCAATAAACCTACATAAAACTTTTCTAGCTGACACTGGTGAATAATCAGCTACCATTCCTCAAGACAATGAACATGTCTCAAGGAACCGCAATGTCCTGGATGAGACTGACCACTCATTTCTCATGCATTTTTGGTCAAAACACCAGACAGATTGTTCTGTCCTTGAAAAAAGTCTGAATGTATGCAAAAGAAATAATATCCAAACCAAAAAACCAGAAAAGAAGCAGCAGATCAGCTTCCCACACACTTGTTTTCCCATTTTAAAAAAGAAAAGCAAAAAAACTTACATATGAAAAAAAATTCATTAGTTATTTGAAGGCAGAACACAGAGGACAGGGAAAAACAGGTTCAACTTACAATGATCATCGCTGAATGCCCCATAGGAGCTGGTAGTTTTGCCCACAAGACACTTGATGCAAGAGGATCTTCCTGTCTGATCCTGGTAGTAGCCGAGAGGACAGGGAACACATTCCTCATTCTTGAAGTGACTGCCTGGAGGACAAACAACTACAAAAAAAAACAACCTCATTACTCTTAGTGAAGCCAGCCAGTTCAGACATTCACACATACATGTATGGGGATATGTACTGTCATGGTAGGCTTGCTGCAAGCTTCACATTTTTTAATATAGGTATTTCTAAGTGGGATAATATCCCTAACTGTTCATCAAAACCCACCAGCGAATGGAATATAGACTAAGACCTTCATCTTCAGATTAGCCTTAAAATGTTCTTAAGTCAGGTAGTTTTTAAGCTAGTTAATGCTAAGTCCTAGCTTCACGGCTAGATTGAGCAGAGCCAGATCCATTTGTAATTGCATAATGCACTTTGTGGATAGACTGTGAAATATAAGGAAGGTACCCTAGGTACAACTACAACAAACACTACAGGAAGACTCCGATGATTAGCAGAAATTCCAAAACCATCACATAGGAAACTACCATATGTTAAGGCTTTCACTGAATTTCCGGTAACGAAGCTGTTGGCAAGTAATTCCAAGATATAGAGTAATGGCTGGATTAAAATCAACTAATTGTTCACATGACAACCCTAAAACAAAATGAAAATATATTTTTAGGCTGTATAAATATCATTTTCAGAACAATTCAAGAGCAATATTTCCAGCTGAGCACCTGCATGCAAGGGAAAGCTCTTGATCTGCTGGGAGGTCATGCAATGGCATCTTTCCCTCCAACTCCAAGAGGAACATTAAAGTAGAAGAGCAGCACACGCATTGCATGACAATATGTTATTTCATAGCTGCTTTCCAGATGTAGATTTCCTTGAAAACACTATCAAATGCATATTTTGGGACTTGGACAAGGTGAAAAACTTTATTTCTGCTCTTGCCTTACATCTTGACAGCAGTTTAAGCCCATTTCAGAGAGCATAAAAAACCACTAATGTAGAATTGGCCTTCTCTACTACAACTCATATGATGGATTACTGTTTTGGCCAACACACTGGAATGTAGATTAATTTAATTTACTGGAAGACCTGAATGGTAATTGATTTAAAAGACAACCACCTCTTCTTTCAGCAGCTCTAAATGGTCCACTGGGAGACTCTTGGATTAGAGACTGTGGGACTGAAAATCTCCTCCCAAGTAGGTATCACAGCAATTGTTCCAAGTCTAACACATATCGAAAATCAATTACAGAACAAAAAATCCTGGATGAGACAGACATGTCCTTTCTCATGTGTATTATTTAACACATGAGAGTGCCTGATACATTTTAAAGACATTTTCCAATTGATGTGAAAAGAATCACTCATCCCATACGAACAACAGTAGAAGAAACTAAAATGAAATGAGTAATGTGTGCCTAATCGGGAGGCAGAATTCAAACAATGAAGAAGTCTTAATTAAAGCAATTGGAGTTTTTTTAAAAAAGAACAAGTCAAGCTTTAGAAAACTCCTCCTTATTTTATAGTTACAGTCATGATGTAAAAGTAATGTCTATGTCTCTTATCATGCTGTAGGCAAGCAAAGTTGACTTTTCTTCTCCACAGATAACAAAAAAGAGCACAAAAAAAAACAGAAAAAAAAAAGGTGCACATCTCCATGTTTCCAAGAATCCACAGCTTTTGAAGAATATACCTCACCCACTAAAAGATAGACACCGAATAAGTATGTGGAGGTTAAGTTCAATTCTGGAATTCAGAAAAAAAATAAATAATTAAAACTGTGCTCTTTAAAATTTTCATATGGATATAGTTTTAAAAAACAAGAAACTAGATGACAACCTAAAGGTAAAACTTCAGGACTAAGCTAAAGCATTGAGACCAAACTTTGTTCCCTAAAATAGGAAAAGGGAAAACAAAACAAAACAAAACTTCCCTCCTGCACATTTGATCTGTAAGGAAGGGACACGGGAGCTTCAATTCACTTTGGGATCAGCTCTCACTGCAGCAAGCTTGCAGCATGCCCAGCTGCACGCAGCAAGAAGTATCCCAGCTGATGACTGTCCAGCACTTACTTTACACTTACATTCTTCCCTCTGGGACCTTGGGAAACTCTGGGATACCTTAGTCTTAATCCAGATTATTACAAAGGAGCTTTAAAGTTGCCAGCTCAGTTATAAATCTGGCACTTTTTTTGATCTGGGTTATGCTCTGCTCAAAGCAGTGCTGATACAGCTTACCAAGCATTGTAAACAAAAAAAAAATCAAAAAAACAATATATTAAAAACAAACGTAAGTAACAAATGGACTTCAGTCTTCCTGAAATAAGTGGTGGGAATGGGGGAGAGTTCATAAAACTGCTTCCTGGACAGATTACAACATACTTTTTTCCTATAGTACCTTAACATAAAGAAGGGCCTTTGTCCTTCTAAAATGTAGCTAAGATAAATCTCTTCTACCTTAAACTTCTAAAAAATATATATGAATACATTCATAAATAGCTGGGGCTAAAGCCACCTAGTATAACACCAAGACAAAAAAAAATGTCAGACAAGAAAAACTAACACACTGTAAAAGTTAGCCATTATACAGAGAGGAAAACATGAAAGATTTAGGAAACAATAGATAGAAATGTAAAGCAGCAGTCAAAAAATATGTGAGAGATGAAGAGGCATTTACACATAGGCTTCATGTTTCTAAAAGCAAATATTTCAGTGAGATCACAGGAAAGCCCCCACAACCAAGCGCTGACAGTGCCTCCTGTGAAGCAAGAGAATACGTCATTTACAGGGAAATAAAACGTACAAATCAATAAGACCAGGATCTGAAATTCCACTTTACTCTCAACAAGAACTTGAGTAAGAAAGAGAAGAGAATAAAAGAAAAATCCTTATCATCATAGAACTCTGTTTCTGTAATCAAAGCTGATGATAGGTTATTATTATCAATCCTTATTAGTGGTGGAGAAACAGATTTAGCCAGATGACACATCCACTCTGCAAACTAAAACTAAAAAAAGATGTGCATCATGGGAGGACCTGGACTAGAAATCCTAAATCCCCTTTTTAAAATATAAACTGCACTCCTACTATATATAACAGATCCAGCAGCATGCTCACAGGAAGCATGAAATCTGTGCCAAAGGCTGGACCACTGTCCCCTTTCTGCATTTCTGTGATAAGACTATTTTACCAAAGGCCTTTTTCCTCCAGTTAGATGGTACAAGTATGTGAAGTAATGTACAAACCAAATGAATTGATTGTTTTTCTAGAACCCTGTATTCTGCATGAAATACTTGGCACGATCCAATCCTTTGTAAGCTCTTTTGCTCTGAGTGATGTTTTACTTAATAATAATGATACTTTTAATCAGGACAACACTACATCTTGCTAAGTAACTACAAGTCGTTACATTCTCTGAATTCTTGGCAGGAACTAACCTTTTTCTTCCTAGCATGTTTGTGTAACCGAAACCTGAAGTGTCTCAGCTGACGAAAATGAGCTGAAAGTGCAGTCAATTCGCCTTTAATGCTCCAGGTTGAAAACTGCAGCAATTCAGAACTGATCCGACCCAATTACTTATAAGCCATTGCCTTAAAAATAGCAGTGTTCACCCACAGTTGGAGGAAAGGGAACTGCTAGATACAGTTAGAGGATCTCCTGACCAGATTTATGACCATCAGAAAATGAATACTTGATACAAGAGGACACAGTTCATAATTGAAACTCATCAGAATCTCTTCTCTAGGCAATCATGGTGTTATTAAAGCAAATACAGCCCCTACCATTCTTGGTATCCGCTTTACTTTTTCTCTTTCACAAGTTCATTTTACTAGTAAACCCTCAAGAGAAGGCCAGGATAAACTATAAAAAGAATAACCACTAGTGTAAAAAATAGACACTAATACAACTTATTCCTTTTGCAGGGAAACGCAGAATCCATCCAACCTTGGCACTTGGGTGCCCAGCTCTATAGGAAGATGGTTTAGCCATTCCCCAGGGATTACCATTCCCCTGGCCATGCCCATTCCCCCAGGCACTACCAAGGGACCTAGATGGCACCTGTGTGCAGTTGAACCCACAGAGACATCACACCAATTCTCCCAAGAGGGAGAGGAAAGGCGCAGAGGGAGAGCACAGAGCACTTGGACTTCTGGGCTTTTATCTCAGTGCCTTTCACCAGGATTCAATTCACGTAACATTTAAAGCAACAAAGAAGCTTAAAATTCTGCCAGGACTCCAATTGACAGCAAGGTAAGACCTTAAATCTGCAACATCTGGTATCGTGCTGTAACTTACTGCATTGTCCCTTTTTCCTCTCTCTTTTTAACATATAAAAAGAATCAAATGGTGATGCTTTGAGAACTTAAAAAAGCAATAAAAAATCTATTTTTTCATTCCAGTTACTAAGCTACTGTCACAAGGACCTCATTATATTTTTAATAAAAGAACATTAAAAAGGACAATTTGATAGTAAAACTAATAAAAGATGCTGTTGGTCGTACCTTGTATGGGAAAAACCTTCTATAATTCATTCTGACCTCTGAGATCACTCTTATGAGGCATTAAAGAAAAGAACAGTGGGAGACAGGGATAATCTCTTTCCTTCCCCATAAATTTATGGTGGAAGCAACGAGCAGTCAAGGTTCATGCACTTTTAATAGGCCAAGCGTTAGAAAACTCTCCTAGCCTAGAGACAAATACCACGGCAAGCCAAGCTCTAAGTTCTTCTCACTTCTAAAAATTCCTGTTTGTCTTGTGTGTCTAAAAACTCTAAAGTGCTTCTCAAAATTTAGTTGGACAATTGGGAAGTCTCCCCTGCTGAAAGGATTCCTCTTTCTGGAATACTGACCAGAAACCTGCTGTTGTTTCTTTTATACCTACAACTGGTACATCCCACCTCCATTCCTTGAAAAGCTCCTCATTGTCGCTTCTGTGAGTTTGGGACTTACAAAGACACAGGGTCACCAATATAACTGGGCCAATGGGAACAGCTGGTGATGCACTGAAGGAGGCCTGAAGGTGAGAAAAATCACAGAAGGGCTGTTAAGGCAAAGGACCTTTGGCAGAGTGACCTGGTACACTGGACTGCTAGGAACAGCCACGGGGATCCTGCAGGTTTGGCAGCTCTGAGCAGGATGTTGATCGAAAGGCAGCCCATCACAGGGAAGCAGACTAAACACAAGGAAAGAGGATGAAAAGAGGGCAGAATTGCAATCAGGTCTGGGTGTTGGCCAACACTGAGAAAGCTTCCATCCGAATCGTCTCATTCCAGCTGTCTGGGATGTAGCCCAGGAATTTGCAATCTCAGGACTTTTGCCATATCTGCAGCTAGACTTCTATTCTGGTAATATATCATCTCAAGCAATGGTTTATATTATGTTTGAAGAATCTTCTCAGAAAGAATTGCATGCAATACAGAAACCTTCTAAATCAGATTCAAAGAATCCAAAAAATGTTTGTAAAAAGTTCTATACAATGTCAATACCAACAACGGCTATTTCCAACCTGTTGATTCAAATCCATCTGCAACGCAGGAACAGAAGGGTAAGAATAGAGGTAATTCCCATCCATCCGAAGTTTTGTCATTCACATTGATGTTTTACATCTTTCACATATTAACCAGTCACAGAAGTTCCTTGACAATTTTCTAACTTTACCTTTACAGTGTTTCCCAGCAACATCAAAGAAGATAAAGCTAAACAGAGACATACCACACCCTTGTGCATTTGGAACTGCTCTTCCAGGAGATGAAGTTCTTCGAAATCCACTTCTGCATCCTAGCTGAACGCTTGGAGACAGATCAAACTCTTCATCCCGGGGAAAATCAAGGAAAGAATCAGCTATGAATTGCTTGGAGTCCAAATGTAGCAGGAAACCACCCTCCTCAATCTGTTTTTTGAATGCTCCTATGAGATTTTCTCCAACAAATGCATTCTCTAAAGTAGGGAGAAAAACAAGAAAATATTGTGATAGTGATTCTCAGTGAGAGAATGAATAATAACACAGAGACAGCTGAACTTTAAGTTAGACATAGAAGAAAGATTAAACATTATGAAGGAAATACAAGCATATTAACAAGATCAAAGGCGTACACATCTGTTTAGTGCCTATCTGATTAAAGTCCTAATCTTCGTATCACAGAGGGTGCTAAAAAAATGAACAACGAAAGAGTATATACTCAAAAACGAAAGCATCTGAGAACAAAATTCAATTTGAGTTACTAAATTCAGCAGATGAAAAACATGATTATTTGAAATTCAGATTCTATTTGTTGCTTCAAATAGTTGCTACATTTTTAGCTTTTTGATCATTTTTGATGACCAGTATCTGTAATATTAAAATACTCTGCATTTGCCACAGCACTAATATTGAACATAGCCACCTATCCAACAGATATCCCTATGGCAATAACTGAAGTTGGCATTAAAAGCTGGAAAACAGGGAGCACCTTTCCTAACATTCTCTAATAAAAGTGGTCCAGAAGATCATCCTTTTCCTACAACATGTATTAGGGCATTTTCAGTGCTAAAGCAATTGCAAATTCTCTGGTTTGGCCAGAGTAGAAATATTACCAAGAAAGGGAACGCTATGAAGACTCTGCTCACTCACTAATCCATTTCAGGGTCTACAGCTTTAGTGGAAACCTCAGCATGTTTTACTGCTAAAAATTTTCAAGACAAGGCCTTCCAGTAGCCAAAGTTGACGGCTATCCCAATAACCCAGCAAACAGGAGGTGCTGTAGGCATGCACGCTGCATTTTGAGTTTCATAACTCAAAATTCATTCTGAGTTTTCCAGGAGAGAGTGTCACATACGTAGAACAAGCGCTTGGAATGTCAACGCCTACGTGCTGCACAGGGACATTTCCCACAGTGTGACTGATGTGTCGAAGGCAAACAGCTCAGCGTGCCGCCGTCCTCTCATGTGGCTATCCCGACTTGGCTGTCTGGCCCACGCATCCCTTTTCAGTGGAGTGAGGAGAGGTTTTCACAGGTAGGTACGAGCCGCCCGTGACGCAACGCAGCCCGGCCGGCTGCGCTCCACAGACAGCAGCGACACGGTGCTGCCTCTGAAACATCCTCTGGAGCTCTACCGTCCAGAGCACAGTGCCCTCTCTGTCTAAGGGTTGGTCCACACTGGATGGGCCATAGTTGCCATGTAGATGCTAGTCCTCCCTTTGCAAAAGAGGGACGCAAGTTGTGAACATTTATGGGCTAAGGAAGTGAATAGTCCTTGTGTTAAAGCTGACAGTTTGTCCTTCTACTTTTAATATTCTGTCTCCTTTAGCTTTCATGAACCTATCCTGCTGCACTGAAACACAGTGCAATCAACAAAATAATCTTCAGTTTTGTTCAGCCCCAGGCCAAAATAATACTTAGCTCGCAAGAAAGTAATTGGAGATTGCCACATAACCAATAACACTTTGCAAATGTTTTTGCCAAAAATCATCTCATAATTGAAAACAGAAATAAGCTGATTAGCCTTTTATACAAGCAAATATTCTTCTAAATTGTCTAGTAAATAGCTGTAGCAGAAATGAAAATAACCTTGAAATGACAGCTAAAGGAATTCACATGTAGAAAAGAAGTAGATAATCAAATCAGTAAGAATCTGCTACGGTCTGTTGAATTTCCTTCCTATACTGAAAAAGCTTACAACTGTGTCACATATATTTGACTGTTTTATAACCACACAGTGTATCCACACATGTATACTGTCCTTTATACACAGAGTATATAAAGACAGGTGTGTAATTCTAACATGCATACATATTCTTACATAAACACAAGTTCATATACTGCAAGTAAAATAAATTAGCCTGGCCCATCCAATAGCCTAGAAGTCTTAGGAAACTTGGAAGGTCTCAGCACAGAACTATTGAGCTTTGTGCTGGCCATCGCAACCGCAAACTGCTGGGTACATCTTGCCCAGGATCAGTGTCAAAAAAGACAACGTATGGCCCCACAAGAAGCACAACTGCCTCATTTAAGCACTTTTCAACACAGCTGACAAGCCTGGGGTCGTGGTTCCCTGCTGACCTGGTATCTGGCTTCTGGTCCAAGGGGAGCTTCCCAGGCCCCTCCACATGCTCAGCACGTATCAGCTGTGCAGATAGAACAGGGCTTTCCTGGGTTTGTTCCTGTTTTGCTGCATAATTTTGGCAACTCAAGCTACCATGTATCTCACATTTTGTTAAATCTGTTAAATTTACCAGAATTCCTCTCAAACTGACAGGATTTCTTACTAGGCAGACTCATCCAGAGCATGGTATTTCTTTAGAGACTTGGACGCTTGGAGTGACAACACATCCTTTCACATACAGAAATATCCTGCAAATAGTTGCACCTCGTGTTCTGCAGTGGGAGGAAGCCTGATGTAGGGTTTGCTATTGCTGAATGAAATGTTGATTTCTACAGGAAAAGGATCAGGCTATTTTCTAGAGCTTTATTGGCAAAATCAAAAAGCACAAGAAAATAGAAAAGAAAGTAAACTTGAGGTTTTTTTTTTTCCTTTAAGGAAAGTTTAGAGCAAAGGATTTAAAATATCTAGGGTATATAACAGGGATCTCCTCCAATTCCATCAATGGGAACTGCTTACTAAATGTTCAGCCAGTGAAAGCTCATTTTAATAGTCAGTATTTATGCCTGTTGAGCAGGAAAAGGAGAAACTGATGCAAGTGTTCCTCAAGATTTTAGGCCTAGGATTTAAGCTGCAAAGCCAATTGGTATAAACTCCTTCAAGAAGGGATTTGCACAGCCTCAAAAGTTAATACACGGAAACAGCTGTAAGAAAAAAAAGTAATAAAGCATTCACGAGTGATTTGGATCTGAGACTGTTTATTCATTAGAAACATATGCATGCTGTGCTTCTGTTTAGCTTTTTTTTATTATCTTATTTCTCAACTACTTCACAGAACAAAAGCAAGACTTCTTTCTCACCTATTAGGACCCAAAAAAAGGGGAAAAGCTATTTTCATAATGCTGATTTTCAAACTAGGGAACCATTTGGTATAAACAGAGTGTAAGTAACCAATGATGATGCAGAAAATACCTCAGATGATAGATAGATAGAAAAAAACTGCATTAGAGGCTAAGGGAGCTTGATGGTAACAAGGCTACACACACAGCAGGTCCACAGCCCACTGGGAGCAGTAAACCAGCTGTCTGATGTCCCCCACACTAGACTCATACTGCCTCTTCTTATGGCATACTGCCATTCCCGGAAAGCAATTTTAGTACTAAAGGAAAACTATAGTGAAGAGAGGGTCAAAAATGCAACGCCTTTGATACAGAACATTTTCTAAAGTAAACTTTAGCATAAAATCAAACACACTCCTACTTTGATCCACCTTCTACCAGCCACTTCATATTCATGTTTCCCTTATAATTGCTGCAACGGAATGGATGTAAACACAAACAGATTGTATAGCCAGTAACCACACAACCACTACACCAAGTGTCCGAGTTCTGAAGACTTTTGAACTATGTTCCAATTGGGCAAAAACTGCTGTAGAGCGCACAAAATTAAAGGGAGGAACATGTGCAGGCAGAGTTATTTATAGTTATATATCATATATTTATAGTTAGTGCTGTGAACATCATTACAAAGAACTAGAGAAATGCTGACACAGAGGGCATTTGAACTTGCAATATATCTCACAGTTGGGACATATCTTGTAGTTCTTGTTTTCTAACAAGAAACATTGACTCCTTTGGAAGAAGCTCATAAACCTCTCCCTAACTTGCTTGGAAATCATGGTGAAGGTCTAGCAATCAATGAATTCAGCATACTTGCTCTAGGACTTCTGAGATAAAGGTAGCATGAAAGCAGCATAATAAATAGAACAAGAAAATATACAACCACTTAGAATAAATCACTTGTATTTTTTGACAATTAATGAATGTGTTTTTGGGGAATTGTGGTTTTCCCAAGTTCAGCCCAATAAGCAATGCAATCATTTCTTCTTAATGAGGACATACTCAATGCGTACTTCACTCACAGAAGTATCAGAGGAAAAACCTACCAATATCATGCAAGTCGGGGAGCGAAGCAGCAGGGATGTTTCCCAGCTGAGTCCTCCAGGTGACATTCACCCCGAGGCGGTCTGTACTCAGGCATCCCACGGACACTGTGGAGTCATCGCAGACAGAAACAGACCTGGTGTTTCCAAATGCATTTACCTTGAATTCAAAGTTAAGCAAAAGGAAGGTTAGTGAACCTAGATCCTTCTTTCTCCTGTCTTTCCTTATTTATTTGCACTGTTCCACACAATGCATACCCTTAGTAAGAAGCAGTATTTTCAAAAAAGTCCAAAATACAGAAGTAGAAGCAGGAAAAATGTATTTTTAGTAGGTCATTTAATTATGGCAAGAATAGTGAAAACATTAATCGTTTTGTGTCAAATTCAACCATCCATTTCTATCAAAACATATTTTTCATAAATATTGGACTGATACGGTATAGCTTATATGGCTACAACTCAAATTATCTAATGATGTGAGGACAGTGAGGCCCAGCATCCTGCTTTTGCAACCAACCACATCAGGGCTGCTGATTCTGACAGATTTCATGGCATCTTCTTGCCTTCCCATTCTTTTGTAGATGCAAAGCCAAAAAGTCCTTCTCCTTTTTTATTCTCTCCTTAACTATCAGAGAATAGGGAAGCAAAATTACCTGGAGATGACAGAAACCACGAGCTTTCATCTCATCTAAAATAAAAATCTGGAAGGCCTGAAGTAATCCTGAGTAGTCAGAACTACAAGTCTTCTGAGGAGGTAGTAGGAGTTGAAAATGTGTTTGAGCTTGGACTGTCTGAAATAACTGGAGCTCTAAAACACAAGCAGAAAGGGCAATTATTAGCCTATTTAATATAGAAATCAACTTTCAAAGTTGCTTTGGGGAAAAGACAACATTGATCTGAATTTTGATCTTGCACCGATAGTATTGCCTGTTACTATATGGGAGCATTAGAGTTGTCAGTAATAAATAATAAGCAGCAATAGAAATGCTGGATAAATATTTATGTTTTGCATCAGGAAAAAAGCCAGATGATGCAGTTAAATAATGATGAAGAAAAATCTAACTCACCGAAGAATAAGGAACAGTCTGGATCATTATTGATTACTTTTAATAAGTCTCAGCAGAATTTTCAGAGAACTAGGTAAAAGCTGAGGTTACGTCCATGCTTAAAGGAGGACAGGGTTTCTTGACCTCTCAACCTTTACTTCTCTCAGACAAATAATGAAAGAGCTAATGAAGGATTTTGGTGGTAAAGAGATTAAATGTTGTTAGAGTAATTAATATCAATTCTCTATGGACTTTCAAAAACATAGCTTGTCAGATGTATTTAGGATCTAGCTTTGGGAGATAATTTTGATAGAATAACACTGTGTTGGCATGGACATTGACATAATGGGATTTTGGATGGAAAACCAGAACAAAGCAATCAGCATGGCACACAGGTAAATGAGAAACCTGTAAGCCAACAAGTCTCAAAATGAAAATCTGAGCAGGGTCATAACTTGGCAACTTCATCTCTTCTGAAGTCAAGGAGTCACTTCTGAGCACCATAACTGCTAACTCTTCTATCGGTGATTTGGTACAACCAGCTTGTGGATGTTGTAGATAATGACAAGACTGTATCAGTGATACTAAGCAGTACGAATTGCTTAGCATAACGGAAGCAAAAAACACATGTCCTTGCATTCAGGGGAAAAAATAAAAATAATAATAATAAAAAAGAAGACAGAAAAAGCTAATTCGTTGTTAAAGGATGAATGCTGCTCTGAAAACAGTAACTTGGAAAGAAACTCATGAGGAATAAAGAAAGATTTTCTGTTCTAGTAGACAAACAAATGAACACAAGATGTCAAAAATATCTCTGTGGACAACCCAGAAACACAGAATTACTCAGCTAGAGGAAAAGCATAAATCTCCAGACTCCACAGGAATTATGCTGCTCCCAGGCTTCGCGGAGGGTTTGTTATCTCAGGTTCAGCACTGCACTAGAGCTGTCACGCAGCCTCCAAACGGCTCCAGCTGCCTCCTCCCCACTAGCCTGGGCAAGCGGCAGAGCTCATTCTCACCACCTCCCCCGTGGACCCTGTGTGCAATTGCCATGGCTGGAATACAACAGCCCCAAACACCTGCAGGAAAACCCAGAGCATTCCAAGAAGGGTAGGGGGGAGGACCAAAGGACTGGACAACCATCTCCCCAAAAGGCATCTATCCCAGACGTCTATCTGTTTGGCTTATCAGACTTGACAACAGTCTGTAAGTGCAGCATAAGGAACAGAAAATAAGATTTTAAGACATTGGATAATTATCCAGTATGTGTTGTGATTTCTCCATTACTGTGAAGTTTATTCAATCACCATCAATTGCACTGCCTTTTTTTTTTTTTTTTTTGCTATGATAATTTTTTTAAATTGCCTCTGTCCCTAAAGTCCTCCTCTATTGTAGACACAAATTACTGAGGGAAGTCCCTCAGCTTGCATCAAGCAGAAGCTTCTGCTAGACTGCTGTGGGCTCCTCTTTAGCTTTATAGTTATTCAACTGCCATTAACAAACACTAAAGTTACTTCAGAACAACGTACAGAAATGCAGCATGTGATTAAAGAACAGACAAAAGTCTCAGACTGAAATCTGAGTTGAAAATTTTGTGCATTTGTAATATAAGACCGGGAATTAGAGATACCTGAATACAGGAGATTCCAGAATGGGAGATGAAGAGTAGCTGCAAATTTGGTATCAAGACTTCTATTTTTCAGAGTTCAACGGTTCTAAGAACTGCTGTTTTGATCAAAAGTATTGAAAAGAATTGAAAAAGCTAAGGCTGACACTCAATCTCACGATCGAATAAACAGTTAATTCTTCTAACATTTGAATAGCTTAAAAGAGAAATGCTCTGAAAAGTACCACAAAACAGTTGATGAAGACTGCAACAATCCTAAAGAACAGATTGCTACAAAAAGATGCAGAAGTAACAGTGACTTGATTATGCAAATAAACAGTCGAGTTCTGCCAGATTCAAACATCTGGTGCTCATCTGTTCTTCCATAACTAAGTGGTTCCATCAGAACCATTTCATGGTGCCAGCATCTTTTAACTTGCAAAGAAAATCTGCATGTAGATTGACTGTCTATTTATAACTACATTATTACGGAAAAGGGGAACTGTTTCTAGAATAAGGCAAAAGACAGATGCTGATGATGCTGATGGCAGAAAATGGGGTTTAATTTAGGGAGTCTAATATAATTGCTGTGTCCTGTTGTTGTAATTCACAAGGCAGCTTCATGACGAAAGTAGTTTTTAGGGTATGTATCTGTTCCCTTCCCAACTCGTGGTGTTTTCCACGTACTCTGGCAGGCTTGTGGGAGCGGGGCAGTGGAGACCCACTGCCGCTGCTGTACATCGCACTGAAACAACGTCCTCGAATGGGCATTGTGGAAGCCCTGGAGACACACCAGCCGGCACTGCTGAATGCCTGAGGTTTGCCCAGAAACGTCTTCACAAAACACAGCTCCATGGAGAACAGAGGAGGCACCGAATGGCAAAGCACACTGGGGCCCTGCAGAAATATGATAAAGGAGATGATACATTAGTATTAGCAATGAAGCATTCATAGTAAAATGTCCTAATAATCTCCACCGCAACAGTGAAAACCTCTGATACCAATTTGGATCCTATTTGATGTCAGTATGATTCCATTTAGTAAAGTTGATGAAAAGGCACATATTGGCTATAGGTAATGCACTGGGTCCCAAATTCTACGTGCCAAATTCTAAGTGCCCCCAAGTTCATCATTTGTAAGAACAGGTAAACATAGAACAGTCAGGAATAAATGTAAGCAGGAAATGAGAAGAAGGTTTCTACCCATCAGCAAAATGAACCTTTACAAAAGATACCCACTGGCAATAGCCAGGGCCAAAAAGTCAATTCTTATTGGAACAGAACTTGAAAAGTTTAAGATCAAGCCTCATGTCTGTGGTGTCTCCAGGAACATCAGTATATTTCTGGTGACCCAGCAGATCCCTACGTGTAACACAGAACTTTGGCATGTGAAGTCTGCATCCAGACTCACTCTGCATCAATACAGTCATTTCACACATTAGTGTGCTATGGAGGACAGGAGGTTATCTACAACTTCTAATTTCTACTAATCAGTACAAAACCACTGCTTTACTCAACATTAGTTAACGCCTATCCTCATTAGTGTACTAAATAAACACTTCTGAGCTCTTGAGCTACAAAGCATGAAGAAGAAAAATGCTCCAATATATAAATTTATACAAATTTATATATATATAAATATATATATATATATATAAGTTTTCATATCCTGAAATTTCTTTGCTCGGTACATATAAATCATTCTCCAAACACCAACGCCCAGATCAACCCCAACTTCTTTAGTCACTGGAGAAAGGAACACGGATGATGATTCAGTTCTGATCAATCTCTCTCTTCCTTCTACTGGAGCTTGTGGAGATTAAATACTTAACTAACTGTCACATCAGTTAAAGCTTAAAATATGACAGAGTAAAACTGGGAACCATTATGTTAAATCACTTTTTTTTTTTGCCAATTCTGGACATTACAATATCTAATCAAAAGACTTTCAAATTCATCTCTGATTTACCAAACATATGCTACTTTACAAGTGTCCTTTATAAAAACGTGTTCTGTAATAACTCTGTAGATGGAGCATTGCATGCCTCCTCTGCTCACTCTGTGATTCTGGATGCAGTCTCTTTATTTAAGATGGAAACGTGGCATCCTTGCTTTACAAGCTTATAATTTTGAATTTGGATCAAAAAATATCACTATAAAACAGACAATAATAATTATTCTCGACAGTGTGAGACACACCAACTTCAATTCCTATTAATATTTTATATAAAGTATATAAAATTCAGTCTACAGCCTCTTTATTGTTCCAGTGCCCATGCCCAGAAGGTTAAGCCTGCTCTCAGCCATTTGCTGCTACAGTCTGGTACTGACTGTTCCAAAGAGAGTTAGTGGCATAAACTAGAGCAATAATAATCTTCCAAAATAACATAAAAATGATGGATGGTTTCCTGGTATGGTTCATAGGTTTCAATTCAGACAAGTCAGCCAATAATTTGCTCATATAATTCCTCTACAGACTCCACCTTCATTGCCACTGTTATCAAACTACACCATTTTGTTATAGTTAGATTTCTTCTTCCACTTTCCTGGTCCTCTTGGACTAAACCAGAATCATTCCAAATGCTGCCACTTCTTTCACAAGTGTTCCTAAGGTTTCCCATTCAGAAGTCGCTGCCTTCAGGGCCTTCCTTGTCCTATCTCAGAGCAGCAGAAATTGGGCATGAGGAAGTGTCTGTGGACACTTGGCATCAGCTCTCTGGTACATTATCAAGAAGAAAAAGTTGGAACTTATCCTCAGTGGAAATGACTAATCTAATGAAAACCTTATTGCATGCACTGGGCACCCTGAAGTTATTACTTGCTGTTTACAGCTGTCTTGAAATTGGAGGAAAAATTTATAGCATTTTCCCATCACAATGGTTTATTTCTCTGATAGACAACACACCCTAGATGGTGAAATAGCTTCTCCTCTTCCTTTTTATTCCAGAACTAGTAGGACTAGGACTAGGACCAGGACTAAAGATATAAACTGGATACACTGAGAGAAAAAATAACGTTTGCCTCCTTATCTTTCTATGCAGATAAAGAGGCTAAGTCTCACCATGCAGAAAATAGCACATATCTCTCAATAAACCTCCATTTCTATTCTATTTTTGAATTAATTGACATCTCCCTCAGCTCAGACTTAAAAGATCATTAATCGTTCAATCACTATTGCCACTTGGAAGAGTGCAATATTACAGGTTCCCAAGAAATATTAGACATGCAAGAAAATTTCAATTATCTTCGGGTTTATGTCAGGTCAGACTTAGACTCTCTCTTAGATCATACTGCATAAAAATTTCTGGTGAGAACCAGAAAATGAGTTTTCATGGAAATAAGAATGAAACAAAGATTTAGCATTTATGACTAGTTCTGACTTATCCCTGGTCTACCAGAGAATCTTCCATTTTCCTTTATTCACCTTCAGAAAGCCTATCAGAAAGTCATGTTGTGTTTTTCCACTTAATACAAACAAAATGGTAAATACAGATTAGAGTCCAGCGTCCCACAGAGATACTAGATCATAACGTGAAAGCAGGATGGCCACAACGCAATACTTGTTAGACTAATTAGCTCTGCTTCTCTGAAGAGCTAGATGGCCCCACTCAACAGGGTAGGCTCACACGGCTACTACTACAGCCCTGGAGCTAATTTGTTCAGAGCTCACTTGGTATCTCCATACAACATATCACTGCAACGTGCAGATACGTCCATTTGACCTCCTTGAGGCTTCCCACAAAATCTTGTCTGTATAACTCTCTATGGCTACAAGAAGATGCAAAGAAAACATCACTGCAAGTTGGTTTCCATAAGGACTGAGGAGTTAGTTACCCATTTGATTAAAACATGTTACAGCTGTTGGGTTAACACAGTCAGGCATCGGAGCGGTGCTGTTCTAAGTACCAGAAGTGCAAAGAAAAGCTCAAGCATCTTCTTCTTATGTGGTCTAGTTTCCTCAAATCTACTATCACCACCATTTAAAAACATGGAAAAAGACTATGGAAATTATGGAAACAGTGATGGAGCACTAACTGTGGTGCTGAAGGTTTTATCACACCTACAGCTTCTATTAATCATTGCACTTTGGAGTGTAGCCCTGAAGAAAGTTTAATTTGTTCTGCTTCACTTCAGTGATTGGGGGAAGCAGAGGAGAGGAAAATCCATAAAGGACATCGGAAAATAAATTTATCCAGATCTCTCCCATTTGGATGTCATGCTGGAAACTATGACTGAATTCCTGCTCTTCACAGCTCCAGTCATGCAGAAAATACTCTCTGGATATGCAGTGTTTTGGCACAGCCCTTCATAATTCTGGATACAAGCCAAGAATAGAAATGGCAGAAACATACATATTTTAAATTTTATTTTAGTCACTTGAACGGCTTTTAATCCCACAGCCAGCTCACACTGGACCATGCTCAAGTCTGTGGCAAAGTGTTCACATAGACTTTTTAGCTAAGTTTAATAGCTCAACTTTTTCAACTTTTCCGTACTTCTAAAATTGGTTACCAAATCCAAGATCCCTTCCCCTTCTCATCTCCCTCTGACATCGCACTTGAACCCTGAAGAAAACTGGAGATTATGGGTTTCAAGTCTCAGAAATATTGTTGTAACACAATAATCATAGATAAGATAATCATAGAACTCAAGCAAAAAATCTCTATAACAGCCTGAAACAGAAACTTTTGGCCTAGTACAGCCCACTACTAAATAAAGTTGTGATCTGGGATTGAGCTGAACTTGACTGAAAGCAATTTTCCCCAAACATCAACTCACTTGCGCATTCAGCCCGTCCTCCACTGACTCGTGTCCCTGGCACCTCTTCTCCATTGCCAAAGACACACCAGCAGCTTTCTTGATCTTGGCTGCACTGTGTGGGCGAGAAGATCCCACTGTCTCCTTCACACTGCGGGATGTAGCCTTTGCCAGTTTCTCGTAAACTTGTTTTGGATTTCAGCATGGTACAGAAACTAGGACCTTAAAGAGAGTAATTGATTGCAAGATTCAGAACTGAAGACAACAAACAGATCACCTGCAAAAAAATGAACTACAATAATGTGCAGAACTCTCTAAAACACTCAACAGTTTCAGGCTTCTGTGTAAGTAAGAAAGTTGAGTAGTTATAGAATATGTAATTAAATTTGAATCACTCTAGAATGCATAGAATTTTACTTCCACCAGAAAATATACATATATTTAATAGATTAAAGTGCAGGTTATATGAATTTGTATAAAATTAACAGGAGAGAGATACAAAATATGACACTAATATTCACTTTGCATTAATTGGATCCTTTCCTGCCATGAATTTGACCATGTGTAAGTTAGATCAAATCCATCTTTAAAGTAAGAATTTTTGAGAAGGCCATTAGCTGTTAATAATAATATTGTTTCCATTTAGAAATGGTGCTTAGTGCACCATGTGTGTCTGAAGACACTATAAAGGTAATATAGAATTAATTTAATCCCACAGAGCAGGTGTGGACTGTATAAAATAGACTCAGTGAGTGCACATGGCCCAGTTCCCATCATCTAGGAACTCGCTACCTAGAAAACTCATCCATGAGCCAAAGAATTTTCTGTGGTGGTAAGAAACACAAGGTGAAGAAATACACAGAAGCTTGCTCATCCATTTGTCCAGATCAGTATACTTCTTGAGCGAAAAAGTAAGAGGCAACTGTTTCTAACCATCCTTTCAAAGGTAACTTTCTTAATACGTGATATCACTTGTCACTAAGAAATTAAGCTGCAAACCTCTAACATTTCTATGGGCATCATTCTGAAAAGAAAAATAAATATGATGCAAGGCATGAGGCATTATCATGGGTGACACAGGCTGTGGGTAGAGCACTACTTACACCCAGGGCTGCCGTCTGAATCCTTGCTGCCACGCTGAAATACTTCTCCTGACACGGAATCTACACACCATACATCTGCATAGGATCTCTGAAGCACAGCATATTCTCCTGTCTAAAATGAACCAATTACATGTCATTGCAGAGCAAGATCTTTTATATTAGCGCCGGAATTCCCCAAACTTGGTAAAAATATGTACTTTGGATTACAATAACATTTGTGGACTAATACAACAATGTTGACTAGATAAACAAAACAATAAAAAATCAAATATAGCCCACTTAATTTAATATGCAGGAGGAAACTGTACATTGAGATGAAGCTCTGATATAACCACATTTGAAATGACTGGAAATGGTATTCTGTTGCTCACCAATCTCAAAGCTCCATCCCTCTCACTGCCGTATCTGTCGGAAGCATAACAGACCCTCTTTGGGAAGTCTGCATCTAATTCCCTACAGTCTGAATATTTCTGATGACACAGGACAAAAAGGTTTTCCCCCAAAAGGCTGTAAGTTGTGCCTTTAATCACAGCCCTATATAAAAAAATAAGCAGGTGTGTAAGGGAAGTGTGTGCAAAGACTCAGCCTCTGGTGCTGGTCTTTGCCTAAGAACTACTTAAATTCTGCTTTCCAGAGGGCAACACCTGCTTTTTGTTTTGTCAGACTGTTTCATGTTAATATGACTGCACAAGTAAAGGAGCACAGGCTGGAATGCATAGGTCTTTGGCACGGCATAAGCAAAATGAAGGAAGCTCTGTTTCTTCTTCCCACAATAATATTCAGTCACCTCAAGGCAGTAGGGGACAAACAGATCCGCTGCAGTAGAGCTTTGCTTTGAACCACTCCGACTCCAGCTGGAAATTAAGGCATTGGCTTGAGATCGCTGACATGACGTCTGGCCTGTGAGAGGAAAAACACACACGTGGGGTACAACATAACCCAGTCCTCAAACCTAACCTAGAGATAAGATGTGCACCCCTTTCTCTTTCATATCATTCATACCAGCTCATATCCATTAGGATGTGCTACAGTGTCAGGCAGGGAACACCTGACTGGTCTTTGATAATAGCAGTAAATTCGAAGCCAAACAAGCAGAAGAATAAAACTTTCTCTTTTCCTACAAAGGTTAAAACCAGTCTTGCATCCTACCATATGATAAAAGAATTTTCAGTAAAGATTAAAATATATAAGAATAGAAAAGGACAGACTTTAGGGAATAAAAAAAACCTTACATTTGGGAAGTTCTGCTGAGCGTGAGACCAAGGAACCTGTGACATAGCGTCCTCTTTCATCCACACACCAGCAATGACCTGGCCAGGGAAGAAAAGCAGCCTTATTTTAAGGTGTCCTATTGTAGTATCACTTGATAATTTTGTCAAATTCTGGGAGGATTTTCACGTTTAGCAGTGCAATGCAAACCAGCACTAAATCCAAGTCATAATTAGCTAATCAGAAATAACTGAACTACTCGTGAGAGCAGTGCCTGAAATGGGAATGTAGAAGCTTTACATTGCAGCCATATCATCCTCCAGCTCATCATCTGCTCCCATTAATTTGCCATCATCTATGTACTTGATGAGAGTGAACCCCAGGTCATTAATGGAGACTTTGAACAACACGAGCCCCTGAAGAACACTACTAGCTGAGAGCAAACATCGAATCACCAACATTTGTGTCCCTATAACCTGCCCTTCAAGATCCTCCCTCTAGTCACTTTTGTATCCTAGCCATCTTGTAGTCCATCCATCCAATCCATCTTCCTTTGGTTTGGCTACAAGAATACAGGTTTTACTCTTTTATTTATTTATTTATTTATAGTAGCATTCTACTTCTTAGTTTTTCTCTGCTCAGAGCACTCAGAGTATTTTGCTCACCTGTGCTCTCATAGCACTGAGTTGGTTCCCAGTTTCCCAGGCCATCACACTGTGGGATGTAAGGATGAAATCCCCGCTGGGCTGCTTCCCCAGCAGAATTTTTTAAAGTAAAGTGACTCAGCCAATAGAAATGCAAGACTATAAAAGACAAGTAAGAGAAAGATATTCATGTTCACACACAGGAGGAGACATTTCTAAAAAGAACATTTACCTATATCTGATTGTTTCCTGCAGTTTAGAGGGAAAAATATAATCACTGCACATACAAAAAGGGTGACAAATGTCCAGAACTTATGTATGTGTAGTGTCATACATATGATTTGACTGCAATCAGTTTGTGAGTAGGCAGGTTAATTGCACCAATTCAGTACAAGTGCTGAGTTTCTCCTCTTTTCAATAAAGCTTAATTTGACGTGGAGTGCTTTGTTACATATTATGGCTGTAACTTAATTAAAAGTTCTCGTTTCCCTTTCACCTACCTGACTGTGCAGCCAGTTGCAAAGCGTAATCACTGCCCGAGCGCAGCATTTCGGTGACCCGGATCTCTGACTCGTAGGGCTGAGCAGGACGTAAGAGGTCACTCTTTGAGAGTTGTATTCCCTTTGCCATTAAGAAGCTCTCCCCAAAAGGGAAGTGAGAACTATTGGATGCTAGGATGAGTTGCTCTGCCTCTTCCACAAATTTCATGGCTTCCTGCTTAACACTTTCACATATACCAGGGCCTGCGGAAGGCAAAGAGCATTTTAGTTCCTGTCATCTGAATTCAATACAGATTTGTGCATGAAAACTAGAGGTGTTTCAATGAGCATGTTCTGTTTCTTCCTGCACTCATGAGACCTTGTCATCCTGCAGTCAATGAGACTCGTCATTGCTTAGCTGTGTGACAGTAGATATCAAAAAGCACCAGGAGCCACCAAATACTCCTCAACTCTCCAAATCCCCAAATGTAACTGCCAAAGCCACAATGGCATTAAAGTACCTTTTTCTTATCGGTTACACACAGAGTAAATATATCTGTATAAATCTGTTTCTCAGTCCTTGCCCTGAAAAGTGAATACACAGAAAAGACTGTGAGGAAGGAAACAAAACATAGTCATTGGGTCCAGAGTGGCACCCAGCTCTTTCCCTGTTCTTTTCATACTTCTATTCCATTCAAATATGGCAAGTCCAAAACCAAAACAGCTCAGTGAAAGCTTCTCTGCTAAAAATTCCCCGCTTGCCTACAGAACTGACCTGACCTCCTGTTTTCTTTCCCCCATTAAAGGTTTTGCATTCATTGTTCTGACTCTTCCTCATGTCTGGAAAATTACTGTATGATAAGAGACATTTTACTGACTAAATTTATAATGTAATTTATTTGTTGAAGTAAACCCCACAGAGGATCCAATAACTGAGCCGAAAACGCTCTAGACAAACAACTTACAAAACTTCAGTGCTGGTCTCACTCTTCAGCTAATTTCTAGGACATATTAATTTCTCTTTTGATTGAACAATAAGAAACAGTAAAGAAAATTTCTCTTATTCCTCATTTTAAGGTAGTCTCGAAAACTGTTTAGACTATGATTAGCCTAAGAGTGATTTTTCCATTAGAGTCTTCACATATGGCTGTTGACTTTAAAGCAATGTTTGTTGCCTGACCAATGGACCTTCCAAAAACATATTACATCCATGTCCCAAATTATAAAATCTACATTAACTTGATATATAACTTCAGAAGCTTGCCAAAGCTGAGTGATCACTTTTTTCCAGAAATGAGTTACCCATCTCTGCGGGCTAACAGTAATGGTTGTATCAGTGACTTTCCCTGAGTCATTATCTCCTACTTTGCAGTACTTGAAAAGAATTTTCTTTTTTGGTGGGAGGAGGGCAGAGGGGTATAAAATCAAAGATAAGAAGCCCTTACTACATGGGGATACTCTTACTTACATGTTGGGACCTGGTTCACTTTTGCTTTAGTTCCTTGCAGCTCTTCTCCTTTGCTGTCAACACACCAACAATCCCGAAGTTCAAAGTGGCCTAATGGAGCACTGAAATCAGTGTAAGCTCCTGGGTAATAGGTCAACTGCCCATTCAGAAGCTGCCAGAATATATATGGATCCAGTAAAATGTTCTTAGATGCATCTGTCACATTGCCCTCCAGCACTTCAGGTGGTAGATCAACGAAGGATGAATACTTGGTGAATGCTGGGAAGATATTCTGGTGCTTAGCATCATACAAAGCTTTAATAAATGCTGAAAATCCTTTGGAAGAGGCCTCCTTATATCCAATTATTACATTTAATAGATTAGCAACAGGCTGAGTTTCGCCTCCGTTAGTCTCATCAATCCACCTCTGGTACCACTCGAAGGCTTGCTCAGGAGGGCCGCTGCACTGCACCTGCCTCCAGGCCCCATCAGCGTCACACTGCGGGATGTAAATGCTGGAGAGCAGAGGCAGAGCACTCGGGTCCGACAACAGGAGTTTCACAGTCTTCAGGAATTCCTGACCAGCTGTTACTTGGCAAGCACTTGGGCCTGGGGAGAAGAAACACGCACAGTACATCTTATGAAAACACCACAGGTATATCCCTTACACGAAAAATCCACTTTCCACTGTTACCAATAATTGATCATTTGTCGTAATACTAACAACATTATTGACCCCTTATTAAGAGGACCAAATTCTGCTATATTGAACCAGAATAAGATTTCAAAAGGTATCTGAGCCCTGAAAGATGCATACAGATACAATTTTTAAAAACATCTTCCTGAATCCATTCATGCCAGCTAGATATTTTCAGATTCACTTGAAAATCTGACAGCTAATCGTTATTTAGTCAATCCTTGCCAGACTGCACAATTAAACTTTCTGCCAAAATCAGAATTACCTGAATAAGGATAATGCAGATTTTGTTTTCATTTAGACTTGGAAAGAATTTTCAACTACTACTGTCCTCATTGCCTGGTCATTTTCAAACACTGTTCTTCAGTTTCAACAGAAATTTTTGGAAGCCTTCCCCTGACTGTCAACTCCAGAACCAAAGCTCATGTTGCCAAGAAGCAGCTGAACAAGCATAGCAAAACACAGGTACTCATCTCCTTCAGCACACCAGACCATTATGAACCTGTTTATTTTTGACTGCACTCCAGATGGGTTGCTATGAATGAGTATCCTACCAGTTCAGAGCACTTCAATAAGTTAATTCCTCACTACTTCTGAAAACTGTTGTTCAAAAGAATGTCTTCTCTATATCATCATCTACTGAATACTCTGTTATTGCTTCCAAAGTGAGGACCTGGATCAGCTTTTGGCCTGTCTCCCTTATGGATGGGTCATTTGTAGATCACTGAAATTTAGAAAATTATTAAATATACAGCCACAGTCTGTGTGCTTCCTTCTGCCATTGCATTGTATGAATGGAAGAACAGAAAGTTCTTGGTTGATAGTCTGCAATTAAAATGCAATACTAAATTAGGCTGGCAAGCAATTAATTAAAAGTGAGTTTGTGACTCATTTTTCTAGCCCAACTGCATGATCTTCATGAGAAACCTACAAGCCTTTGAATCCCTCTCCTATAGTCAGATTTCCATATAGTCATACCAAGTTGAGGATATATTTCTGAGCTAAAAGACTACAAGAAATTCAAGGTTTAAGGCACTGAAGTTCCTCAGCTTCCAACACAAACATGATCCAGTGACAGTGCCCAGGTTATCTGGTGTTGGAAGCAAAAGAGCTTTCTCATGTAGTAAGGGCAAACCTAAGCAGCGCATTCAGTCACAGAGATGCTCCAGGTCTCGTGGATATCAGAGCTGTTATAAACATCATAGAATCATAGAATGCCTAAGGTTGGAAGGGACCTCAGCCACAGACTTCAGCAGGGACAGAACTCAATGTCCATTAGCAAGATGAATTCAGTCTCCTCCCTTTTGAGCATGCCTTCCCTCCATACCAAAAGAAAAAGGAACTATCTCTAAGACTGACACTGTAATCAGACTGTGATTTTGCCTTTCCTACTATTCCCTTGCAACTATAGAGTTCCCTAAATGACAGATGATATTCTTTGCTGGCAGGGGACCATATTACTTATAAACTTTAACCTGCATTTCCAAATATAATCAGTTATGAAGAAATGAATTATGCAAAACCAACAAAATTGAATTATGCAAAACTACTACTACATTTGTGCTAATCCTCAAGACTTACATTGCATTGGTTCTCCAGGTGCTCCTCTTATTCTTGGAATAGTCTTGCCTTCCAAATCAACACAAAAGCAATTTGTTCCATAACACTGGCGTGGTAGAAAGTCTCCATCTTTGGTACAAGAGGGAATAAAGAGTTCTGATCCTGCAGGCTGGCTTTGTTTCAAGATTTTCAGGTTTTTTCTTTGCTTTTCACACTCGGTGGGGCATCTTGGCCATTTTCCTTGAACTCTTGAGTCTGGAATTTCCTTACCTTGAGCATCCAAACACCAGCACTCTCCTGCATAGCACTGAATTTCTTCATACCTCCCCTCCTTGGTGCATGTTGGAACAAACAGATCCCTTGTTTCCTCACCACAGTCTTTAGATCCCAATGCTAGTTTCACTACTTCACCTAAATCTTCAGCAATGTTTTTGGGGACAGAAATTATTTGTTGAAGAAAGGTAAAGAATTCTGGCAGTTCCAGGACAGAAGCAAGGAACTTCAATCTGTTCTGATTGTCCTGTAACGTTATCCTACGGCCAAAGCTACTCATAAGGGGTTGACTCAAAATGGAGCTGTTTGATACTTCCAATGGAAGCGCTTCAGGTAATAGGCCCTGTCCATTGTCCCCCTCTTCCCGTAGAAAAAACTGGCCAATGTTGTACTTCCCACTAGGGCCAAGTGTCCCAGTGAAGTTAAACTGGATCAAATTCTTCAAGAATCTTCCTCCAAACAAGTTTTCTTGGAAACGCTTTGGATTAGCAATAAATTGCAGTGCCATCTGAGCCCGTTCCCTTGACTGAAATATCCCTGCAACAGCTTCACTGAGGGTAGATTCCAGCTGGAGAATCTGGCTGGCATACCGACTTTGTGAGATTGGGGATGACAGCCCAGAGTCCAGAAACAGCTCCCTGAAGGAAGGAGGGCAGGGGCTTGAGAAGACACCTACTTTCTCTGACTGCACATCTGGGCTGGAGAATAAACTGTGTTGACTGAAATATCCAGTAGGGCCATAGAAGATCCTGGACAAGGCCCGTCGTCTTTCAGAGATGCATCCTTGACTTTCACCTAAACAAAGTGGATAAAAAATGAAAATTTTTAATCCCAAAAATCTACTACTCTGTGAATATCTTTCACAGTGGCCTTGGCAGAAGCCACATAAAAGTGTAGTTTAACTCATCTCTAGATCCTCATTTAAACATCAGGCACACTGTTGAAGAAGTCCTTCAGTGGGACAGATAGAGAAGATGGGTTTATAGGTTAAACAGCAAAACAAAGAACAAAAAGACAAGTGCTACTTTCAAATATAGACAGTTACTTACACATTTATATCAAGTGCTGTGAAGGGATTCGGGCTTGTAACTGATGAGGAATGAACTAAACAAAATTGCTAATAGTACCATAAAAAAAAAAAATCAAGACTACAGAGAGCAAAGACAGCATAATGGAAAGTGAAAGTGCTTAAATATTACAATAGCAGAGAAATTCAATGTCAGAGAATAATTAAACGCAGAGAGAAAGAATCCTTATCTGTACACATACATGGGTATATTTATGTATATTCACACACAGCCACACATAGGGTACAAATCATTACTGGAGAAAGATCGCCTAGCTTAAGACTAACAGAGAACAGAAAAGGACTTTGTAGATACCAAAGTCAGACACTGAGACCAAAACAGACTGTATCATTATGCCACTGTCTAAATCTCTGGAATACCTGAATCAGCTTAAAGTGTGCATCACATCACCTTTTCTTGAGAAAGGATCATAATTATAGAGAAGAGAGACAAAAACAATTTCAGGACAGAACAGCTTCTGCAGGAGAAAACTATTTATTTTGAAAAAAAAAAAGAAAGAAAAAGAAAGGAAGAGATTTGTTAAATCCGGATTTTCTACATCATTTGCAATGGATGTTTATTATTCAGTACTGTGTTTCTCACAGAGTAAAAATTATGACGGCCTTGATAGAAAACATGAAACATCCAAAAAGCAGAGCATATGACTATGATTGTGAAATTCTTTGCAGAGGATGCTGTGCAGGATGAAAGGTTAGAGAGAGACTAGACAAATCCTTGGAATATGGCTCCATAAGCACAATGGTCTGGATTCAGCCTCTAGTATGGGAACTATCATCTAGTCTGCAGGCTACAGAGAGGATATGGAAGAGTCACTCTGCATTTGCCCTGTTTCTCATATTTTGTCCCTAAACACCTCTGCCATCCCAGTCAGACCTGTTACCAGATAAGCAGCTTCGGTCTGTTCCAACATGACTTCCCAGGCATTTCCTTCTTGTCACCATTTATTCATTATATCTTATTCTACTTTATTCTTCATTAAGGTGACAAAATAAAGCTGTCAGGGAAGCCTGTTAACAGCTCCAGTAGGCATGATTTCACTCTCTCAAAGCCTGTGCCAAAGCCTACTATCATCTACCCAGCTTTGGCTGAAGAGTCCAAGTTGAGCAGACTTAGATGCTAATTACGTCCATGCAATAGCTAGATAACCTGGTATACCTTATAAACATAAGCAAATAGCCTATCTGGGCTCTTATGGGCCATTGCTGTCACATCTAGCCTCTTAGATCTCATTTCCCCTTTCTAGTCTGGAAGCATAAGCCATAAAGGTTTGAAGAAAATCAGAGCAGAGTGAGAAGGAATAAATAGCAGTGCCCTGCTGCGGTGAATTTACCAGACTGCAGAGCAGTATCACCCTTTGGAGCCTGTCTGACTTTCCAAGTCATGCAAGTACCTGACATCCCTCCTGCAATTACATCTCTGCCTCATGCAGAGCTCCTGCTGCTGGATGTTAAGGAGCAGAAGATATTCAAGAAGAAACACAAGAGCAGAACAGAAGGGGTGCACACAGCATGTAGCTGCCTGAGCACAGACTCCAGCTATAACTCCATGAAATACCTTCTCAGGAGTTAGTCTGCAAAAAAATACCTTTATGGGAGTTTTCTCTGTTTAAATTTCCTGAGTCAGCCAAAAAAAAACTTCAAGCAGCTTCAAGCGATGCCTCAGAAGTCATCAGGAGAGGTCAAGCAAACATACTCAAAGAGAAGACAACTAGTCCTGACACATGGCATGGCCTCTCAGAGGTTTCCTTGCAATATCCTTGGTGAGCAGCCCCAGGGGCACGCTAACATTTTCATTTCACAGTAAGCCCGTCTGCGCCTACAGCACTTTGAGTGACTGGGAATCGTGACACCCAGAACTGACTCCTTCTTTCTTTACGTGGACGGTAAGACAGTGTCTAGTAGACAGAGCAATTAACTTCCCTGAGGCTGCCTGAGCTAAGACCCTGTGCCTCACCCCTCCAGCACAATCCTGAACACTTACGTATTCCTGTTCAGAGCAAAGGTTCCTTAAATACTCTCCCTATTCCCCTTCAGCCCTTGGACATTTCTGCTGTCATTTTCCATTTGGGGAAATGATTTGACGGTGTAATCTTAATGAAAATTCTCTCAAAGTGCAAAGTGCTTTTCCAAATTGTTTTTTACTGGATTTGACAATTTTCATAATCAAATACATAGTCAGAGAGATAGGAAACAAATTTCTCCAAATGAGAGAACCTAGAAGTTCAGTAGCATTGCACCAAGGAAGGGGATAGTCACAAATGCTATCACCAGTTTCCTTATACTGAAATAGACACCATCTGCCTTAACGCCCAGCTGCTGCAGTCAACAAGTTGTAAACAAGGTGAAGGCTGTCAAGAAAAGTCTTAATGTGTGGAAAAATAAAACACTAAAGAAAGGCAAGGAAATAAAAAGTAACATGATACTTAATAGTTTATTTTGACTGATATTTAAGTTTTATTCTGTGATTTTGAATCTTAGTGAGATTTTGATACCAATTTTTGAACGTTAGAATTTGTGAAAATTGAGAGGAGAATTGGTTCTTTGTAATTTTTTTCTGAAAATTCTTACAGCAGATAAAATTTGGGAAGATGGAAGGCCCCTCATAGGTCCAGCTTGAATTAAAATCTAGTGTGACTGACAATGGCGTTTGCTATCTCCTTTTCTCTTCTGACATCTTCTGTGGACTGCAAGATTAGCCCCTCATAGACACCAGCTAGGAGTTAGCATGAGGGATGACAGCTGCTATTTGCACCACACTTGGACAACTACTGTCAAACTATTGTCCTCATCTCTGATTTTTCCCAGAAATAAAAAGAATGCACACATGACCTGGAGCAGGCCAATATGAGATAATATGGTGTCCTCACAATATTTCTTATAGCAAGTCAAATACATACCACAGGCTGGGGGCTGTCCCTGTCGCTTTGTGCCCTGGATCTCTTGTCCTCTGGGGTCGACACACCAGCACTGTCCTCCCTGATGACACTGCACTGGGGTGTAGCCTCCATCCGCATCACACGATGGCGTGTAGGGATGCTGGTATCGAACAGCTGCAAACCTTTCAACCTCACATTTTGAGGGGCCTAGAAGAAAAACAGTATGTATTAGGAGGGAAATATTCAAATAGCCAAGTCCATCTCTGCTTGTTCCCATCTCTCGTCTATTTTTTGCCAAGCCTAGGGAAAAACAAGAACTTTTATTTCTTGTATTTTCAGTGAAACCTCACAAGCACTAGCCCCAGATGGAAATTCTCCATCCTATTTCTCCACAAAGAGCTGGTCCCCTGTCTTTCCACAATAGGTGTTTTTTTCCAAAAGCTAAAACAGAGATCTCATCCTCAACATATTTTTCAGTCATAGTCATGGGTAGAGAGAAGAGCATCATCGCTCATTCAAGGAGCTGTGCTGGAGGCTAGGTGACCTCTGGCACCTAATGCACATACAAAGCTGGTCAATGAAGCCAGATGTGAAACTTGGGAGACTGAGATATAAGCACAACAGATAATGCTCAGCCAGTGACAGCACAAACCTCCTCCATTTCCTCTGTGCTTGGCCTTGGGAAAGAGAACATATTTTCCTTGACTGGACAAACATAAACATTCTGCAGAGAACGAGGGGTTGTTCCAGCAAAAAGCTTTGCACAATGAAGCTTTGAATCTGAGACCACCAACTTTGCATGCAAAAGGAGGACCCTGTTCCTGTCAAATTGGTCTTAATGGCATAGAAGCCAAATTTTGTGAGATAAGTCACAATTTCTCCCAAAATAGATTCAGGCATTTCAACAGAAATGTAGTGATTTGTATAAACGTAAGATCGAATGGCCTAAACATTTCTTATATTCAAAATCTTTTCAACTGCCTTCAGGTACCAGGCTGAAGCAACAAGAACAACCACCTCAGAACCTACTGTCCATCAAGAAAGCCTGATAATTTTCCTGGCAGCTCCTAATGCACAGGCCTTCAGGTGATAGTACGAAATCACGACAAATCACCAAAGCAGCTGCTGTCTGTGACTAATGAACATGGTCACATCTCCACCTTGTGGCTGTTAAAGCTTAATCTTTTCTTACAATCACTGCTACAGTTAGTTTATTTCATAATACTGTGCAGTAGGAGGAGGAAAATTGTTTCCAAACCTCCTAAAATGATCAGCTTCTCTTAGAAATATAAAAATTGTAGGACTGAGACAGCTAGGAGACCTTCATTGGTATCTGTCAAATATCTCTGGGTGACAAAACTTCCTAGCAAATGTTAGGTGCCAGATTCAGAGGAATTTGGAAGGAAGGAAGTACCACACAAGAGATGCAAACTCTCCTCAAGCAACTTGTTTGGTCCCTGGTACAAGACAGTGAAGGAATTACTTTATTTCCTGCCCCCAAAGTTCATTGCCAGGAGGCAGTAAAGCTCTCATTTGGCCCAAAGGTGGGAGTGAGCAAACTCAAAACCAGATCTGTAAGTTCAGCCTTGCTGGGTAAGTCATTACAAACACGTGCACAGCCTTTTGTGGATCAAGTGTTCTGTGGCTGACCTTTCTATTCCTTATTGTACAACCATGAGAAAGGAAGCATTTATTGGGCTTTTAGCTTAATAAATTATCATCAGATCCATCTCCAGAATCTCAACCCAGAAACAGTCTGTTCCAGCCTAAGGTGAGAATTCATGAGCTTTCAGCTAATGTGAACTTCAAGTGCTGGGGCAAGCTTTGATCAGAAGACAGGGGCAGTCTGCTGGTAAGAACGCACAGTGCAGAGAGATTAGCAGTTAGCTGCAATTCAGGAACCTTGATTCGTGCCCTGGAGCCGTGACGCCGCATGCTTTCAGTATGAGAGACTACTAGAACAAGTCTCCTCGCTAGCAGCTGCCACATACGAGCTCCAAAATTGTTGCCTTATTTGTAAAGCACCGCACGATGCTACGTACATCTGAACTTGCCAGAGGTGGCCAGCTGAATGCCCAGGAAGCGCCTCCGCAGGATCCGGTATATGCTTGTCTCGGCGAACACAGGGGCAGGCTCCAGTGCAGAGAAAATCGTATCGTAAACTTCATCGAGCAGGAGTTCCAAGCCTAGAAAAGAAAGACACTTTTAGCAGAGTCTGATTTTAAGAGAGAAATCATCCGAGTGGGAGAATTGAAAAACCTATTAGGAAAAATAGAACGTCCACCAAGCAGCCAAAATTTGGACTTACATACTGCATATCCCTAATCCACTGTGCCATACAGTGCACTGTCATTAGCTTTATGCCTTGACATCTAACAAAATGGGCACAAAAGAAACATCCAGAACAATAAGAAGCTGACACTATGCTGTGTCAGAGTTATGTTCAGTTTGTAGTAGCACAAAGTAATGATATACTGTGCAATTTTATTACTATCATTAAAAAAAAATCATTTTACTATCATTTAAAAAAAATGTAATTATTTTGGTTCTGTAAGGGTTAACTAAATGTAAAGAGGTACAGTGTTTTTTTCTGAGTGCACAAACTTTTGAACCGTTTCTCATACTCAAGTTCTCACCTATCTTTTAAATTTTATTTCATTTTTATTTTATTTTATTTTATTTTATTTTATTATTTTTAATAAAATATGTAAAGAGCTGGGAGTCCCCAAACTCCCCATCCCTCAACTGTTAACGTGTCTGAAAGCTCTCCTGAGGTTATAAGAGAAGAGGAAGGACTATGAGAGCAAACTGAGCCATTCTATCTGACCAGCTCAGAAAGGACAGGGTTAACTGCTATGCACCAAGTCCACTGGACTATCGACTCCCTTCAAGGGAGAGAATTTCACTAGGCAAGACCGTCCTTTCCCCTGGATACTAAACAGGTCACGTTCATTGCTCTGTATTCCTACCTCTTGCAAAAACAAAGCTGAAGGTTTTAATGAAGCAAAAGACTATTTGCCCTAATTTGCCCTAATTTGCCCTAATCAGAGCCCAGAAAGCACTTACCGGTGTCTGCTAACTCCCTCCCCAAGCTGTCTGCGCAGTAGCAGTACCCAGAGACCTCTGGGAACGCTCTCCGGAAAGAAGTGAATGTCTGGAACACCTCTGGGATCCTGGAAGCAAAAGCAGCTTCTTACAGAGAGTGTTTGGAGGTCCTTTGATGACAACAAAGAAGTATTTTTGTTTCTTTTCAGGATTTGTTCAGCAAGGACTTCTGTACAGCCCAAAGCCATCAGGAATTGCCTGGGCCTACTTAGATCAACCAAACTCTGACAGATCCAAATGACAGTCTTTCATTTGGATAACAAGGTGCAAATCTGTGCACTGAGCTTCTCCCGCACCACAACAATATCAGGTCTTGCGGTCAGCCTTTACAAAGCAAGACTATTTCCTTTACATATTTTTCTCCTCAACGGAAGACTATTACAAGTTCCTTGTTCTCCTGGATAACATGCACGCTTTTAAATAAAGGACAACAAGAGCTCTCTTCAGTGAGATGTCAGCTCCTTCCTAAGAAGGTACCAGTATGTAACATTCATTTGCAATTCTGCTCTCATCTTTGCAAGCCTATCAAAGAGTGCAAAGTGAGGTCTGCTGGTTGAATGACATTACAACACCCATTCATCAGCTTCCACAAATCTGCCCAAGATGGAAGAGTGCCGAAACAATCAGGTTCCTTCCTGTTTGTTCCTCCCTACGTGCAATACGGGGCTTTCAGCAGTGAGTTAAGCACAGAAAGTTGATAAAAGCAAAAATAACCTTTTTCATTCTGAGAGCATGGCTCAATAGATGAAACAGAAAGGGCTTTTAACACATTACAAGTAAGACTGACTCTTCTGGAGATCAAAGAGATGCCAGATTCCAGGATAATAGGCTGGTAGTGACAACAGCCAGATTCCAGCAAAGGAATGATTTAAGAAGGAAATTTAGTAGGGTCAGAGTTGGAAAAATCATGTGGTCAATGGGACAATTTTACCATGCTCCACAACAATCAGGTTACATTGCAGAGATGTACTCTTACAAGAAGAGCCTGTTATCCCAGGTGCATGTGGCATAGATGGGAAAGTCTTTTACAAACAAAACTTGTTTTGTTTTGCTTTGGGGAGGTGGGAGAGGTTTAATCAGGAAGAACACTTAGTAGAGTAAGGGTCATGGTCCTGAACTACTGGAAGAACATTAACATACTGAAATAGTTTACAGCAACCCTGTGTGCTTCAGGGTACTTCCTTTAACTAACTGGGACTGCCTCAATTGCAGCATCATCCCACCACAACCTGCTCTTTGCAATCTGCAATGTACCTGAGAAATGCTGTACTGCTGACACGGCACGCTAAACGCAACCCAAGTTTCATGCTTCAGGACACAAAGGTACTTTTGTTGGCATGAACAGAAAACAATTTAAGGTATAAACAGTCTTTCCCTGGTCTTCTGCATACACATGGACATAAATGACCTGGGAAAGTTCAAGAGCTCTCTGTTTCATGAATTATCATGCACTAGTCATTACTCACCATGACCTGTTGTCTTCTTGTGAAAGCAATGCCACTATATTTACAAGCAGCCTTCCTCACTGCTCGTACCCTTGGAGCTCATCACCTTAGCATCTCAACACCCAATCAGTGAAATTCAGTGAACACAAAACTTTCAAAATATCCCTCTTCTGCTACAGTCATTTGTTCTGGAACTTAGTATGTAACTTCAACACTGTGTTGTCACCTCCTGTTTATAGGAATGGATAATGATATTTCTTTATCTTGTAGGAATATTGTGAAAATATATTAATAACTTGAAACAAATAGGATGGTAATGAGCCAAGGCAATGCCGTAATTAGGAAGGTAGACAGCTGGGAAAGAAGCAGTCCTGCTTCGATTAATTACATGATGTGGACACACATAAAAAGCCCAATTCTGCAGCCTTGCTCCTGACAAACCTCCCATAGGGACCAAAAGAATGTTAAATTAAAGCATTGTTTTCTTCTCTGTAATTGCTCGTTTAGAATTTCTGCACATCACAGGCCAACAAATGAAACAGCCAAATTATTTTGCTCTTGCCAAAATAACCTCTCTTGAAACTCTGACAAATTTGCACTGTGCATTTGAGCCTGCCTTTCATTTTTCCTTAAATAACCACCCCCTCGAAATGGCAAAATGATACAGTAAAATGCCTTTGTTGGTATAGTCAAGTCAGCATGAGACATTATATTTGCCCCACTGCCCTCCACTGGAGAAGGCATCAATGGAGACAACTCCACTTTGTAAGAAACTAAAAGATTTCTTTGGATTGTCTCCACATCTCTACCACAGGGAATTCCTCTCCCTGGGGTTCTCCTTTCCCAGGCCTTTTTCACATGAGTGTTATTTTCTGGTTCCTCTACCGGATAACAGCTTCATGCTCCCATTGCATGTTTTTTTCTGGACTATCATTTGATACAATGTTTTGAAAACTTCCCCAGCCTGTTCCAGCCACTAGGGGCCAATCTGTAATGCAGCATCCTTGGTCCTTTACTCATTTGCCTTTAACTTGCCTATTTGCCTGAGGGCAACAAAGATGATTAAGGGACCGGAACACCTCCTATATGAGGAAAGACTAAGGGAATGGGGCTTGTTTCGCCTAGCGAAGAGAAGACTGAGAAGAGATCAGATCAACAGGTACAAATACCTGAGGGCAGAATGTACAGAGTGTGGGGCTTAACTCTTCTCCATGGTGGCCAGTGACAGGACAAGCGGTAACAGGTACAAGCTGAAACACAGGAAGTTCCACCTCCATGTGAGGAAGAACTTCTTTCCTGTGAGGGTGACAGAGCCCTGGCACAGGCTGCCCAGAGAGGCTGTGGAGTCTCCTTCTCTGGAGATCTTCAAAACCCGCCTGGATGCCACCCTGTGCCCCGTGCTCTGGGTGTCCCTGCTGGAGCAGGAGGTTGGACTAGATGATCTCTAGAGGTGCCTTCCAACCTCAACCATTCTGTTATTCTGTGAATATCTCCAGTGTTATGTAAACAAACCAGCATCTTCCATTCTGGCATGTGGAGCTTGCTCTTCATTTGTTGCCACTTGGCGCTCTGTCCATGTGATCTTATAGGCCAAATGAAATAATCTTTTCTATGCCATTTATACATCTAAACTGCTCTCCCCTTTCTGCATTTATTTCATTTTTTGTTCTGAGTCAGTCTAGAAGGTAGCCCCAAATACTCTTGTACATTATTGCAATGTGGTATTTACTGATGTGCCAGGACATTGATTGGATTGCAGAAATGTAATATCTCTGAGTTCTAGATAAGCAAATATAAGTCAAAAGAATGAAAAAAAAATGTTCTTCACTTGGTCCATCCATCATCAGGAAAGATGGATGGGATCACAGAAAGACTTCATGTGAGAAACCGCAATAAGATACTGACTTGAAGAGAGATGCAGAATTGTCTTCCTTTTTTTTCAGAACCCTGTGCTCTCACCTGTTATAATTATGAACAAGATCAAAAAACATCATGTCTGTAGTATTGACAAACTTGCACTGGACAGGGTTAAATTCTCCATCTGGTGAACACTGTGGTGGGCTCTTCTCCCCAACCCCATGAAGAATGCGACGGTCTCGGATCTCGCAGTTTCCTGGACCTGATTGGGAAAGGGTATTGCTCATTGGTATTTATTTTTGAATGAACAGTCAAACAACCATCATGTCATTTAGAGAGGACTCAAATCCACTACACTGAACACACAGACCTAAGTGAAGTGCCTTCGCTTCCCTTTATTAGCAGCGGAAACAGACACTTTAGTTTATTCAGTTAAGCACCTACAGTTATACCATACATGTAGCATGAATGTATGTCAGTGTCCATGCTCCAAATCAGCTAAATTTTAATTCAGACCAAACCTTCCATCCCCACAAAAACCGCCTTTTTGTTGAATCCTACTCACACTGTGTTGGCTTTCCTCTCTGCCTGGTGCCATAAATCTCCATTCCTTCTGGGTCTACGCACCAGCACTGACCCAGCTCCACGTCACACTGCACCACATCAAACATTCCCGAATCCAAGCACTGAGGGACATAGGAGATGCTGCTGCTGTTGATGTAGCGGCTCACCAAGATCTTCTGCTTTTGCAGCTGGCAAAAGGATAAGCCTAATATATGAAAGAGAGTCATTGTTAGAAGAAGTTACTTGCTGGGCACAAGATCATTTAAGAAAATCTGAGTTTTCTCAGAGTTACAAGTTCTGAGTCTGCCACTCAGGTGGCATCAGGACATTAATGCACTTGAGCTCATGAAAATCAGTACACAGAAAATCAGATAGGCTGACTCAAATGGCAATACAAGAAGTGCATCTTTCTTTCATGATTTACATTCAGATAACCTTAAGGAACAGAGACTACCCAGGTATATCAGGTTTTCACCATCGTCTCCAGAGAAAATCCATAGCTTGTACAGGAAAGACCTGTTACAAGCCAGATATAACTCATTCTTGATTCCGACAGTTCAAATTCATGGTACACTAAAATGTTTGACTTACAAGACACAGGGTATCCATTCTGTTTGCTGCCAGGTACCTCAATGCCATTCTCATCCACACACCAACAGGAAAGACCATTCCTGCTGCACTGAACCGTTCTGAGACAGAACACACATTACACATTTTATTCTGTTAATTACAGAGTCTTCAGTCAGTAAAAGACATAAACCAAGACATAAATCACAACAAACATGCAGGGTAAGTATTATAAAATCACAAATAATGGAGTGAGAAGGACTGCATTTCTGATGGCTTTAAATATACTGGGTCTAGCTGATGGCAGCTCTTCTTAATTCCATTAAATCTCTGAAGATTTCAGTAATTGTGTAAAAGTAAGCTGGAGTCTCATTTAGGAGGAATATAGACTGGACAGAATCCTCCTTCTCAGAATCTGAGATTCACTGTACATTTTGGGATATTTTCTAAGTTTCCCACCGTAGGCAACAAGAGTAAAATAACACTAAAAAGCATTAGGTTGTGTACTACCCCTCCACCTCAGCTTTAACTTAACTTCTTTCCTCTTCAAGCCACACACAGTCTTCTAATCCACTGTTCCATGGACTCCCAGTGGGATTTCTGGTTCTTTTACCGTCTTTGGGAGGAAACCAAGCGGTACCACTTAGGGCACCATGAACAGCTGCCCCGGTGAGCCTGGCTCAGTCATGCCAGCTGGCAGGTTGATCACGGGTCTTGGGCCTGTGGGTTTGCATGGGAAGGCGGTTGCATAATGCAGTAATCTGTACCAAGGGTTTAACACACAAATGCTGCTGCCAAGACTAGCCTATTAATGTTATATTAACCTATTAACCCAGAGATTATTTCCAGCAAGAGGGATTTCATTCAGGAGAGACTGGATCTGTAACATGACCCAGTGAAATACCTCCAATCACTCTGCCCCTCCGGTCTGCTGATACAGAGTCTCTTTAAGCAAAGTTAAAACTTTAATTATAAGTGAAAAATTACAAACAAAACCAGCAGAATAACAGCCAGGATGAATTACCTGAACTGGCCATCTTCTGTACACTGAGGAACGTAGGTTTCTCCTTCTGAAAAAGCCTTTTCCCTCTGAAGTTCACACGGTCGTAAGGGCTGGGAATCTGTCTGATACTCTGAAAGCAGCAAGAAGGCAGAGACACAGAAGCAGTTACACTATGAACCTGTTCTTACCGAAACCCCATTAGCGATGCTGGCTGGAAAAGCCCCAGTGGTCCACGATTCGTCCCTGGTTATTTTCTCACGATTCTTCATTTACATTGCTGCACAGGGCAGAGCAGAAAGTTTTGAAGAACTAGTTGATGACGAAGGTGTCCATCACCACCTCTCCCAAGCCTGTGCTGAATTAGCTGCAGACCTGTTCTGCACTAACACAGTTACTATTTCCTGGTACTTGAGATAATTTTCTTACTCAAGGTTATTCCTGGCTACCTCCACAAAACACTGTTTTGCCATAGGCGCACCGACTTCTTGGATGGACATCATTACTAATATTCTGAATACTAGTTCTTTATTGAAGTTAAGTTGCTATTCTACCAAAAGGAAAAGGTATTTCTACTATATTTCATGAAAGCCTTAGAAAGAATCACAGTAGTGGACACTAAACATGCACATTAGTAGCAGTACAAGTGATTAACTGCTGAAGCCACCTAATAAGCAAACAGTCACCGCTGCTATTTTTAATTCCTTACAAAACCAAATTTGGATGCTCTTTAGGAAGAATGATGAAACTCAATAATTCCTTCTTTACAGAAGAGATTAGTTGATCTGACAGTCTCCTGTCCTTTAGATCTGACAAATTTCTGTCAAAACTTGGACAAAGTTAGGTGAAAATAGTAAGAAAACTATGGAATTCAGTACCAGTTAAATTAGTGTCACTTTGCTGAAATCAAAGAGCTATGTGCACTAGTGAAAGTGCTAGTTAGAGTAATGATAGGACCAGGAGTTCTGGCACAGGACTAGATATTTGAGCTAGTTGCTTCTGTTTCCACTCTGGTCCTCAGAGTTGTAGCTACTACACTCAATGGAGATGAGGTAATTCAATGTCTGTAGATGAGCAACTGCTTCTAAATATGTTTTTACTTCCACTCACTATCAGTCAACTATATAATCAACTATTCATTAACTATAAAAACAAATTAAATAAAAACATAGATGCAGTAATTTAACTAAAGGTTCACCTCATCAGGGTCTAATAGTGCAGGTCTAATAGTCCAAATACATCATGAGAATCTTGAATACTTTGTGGTCTCCAGTAATTTGTGGCTCAAAGACCTCTTTTACAAAAGATGGTTTCTGAGCACTTAAGAACTCTCCATCATTTCTCTGTGAGTTTTAACTCTGCCCCCATAAGCCCATGTAAAATTTTACAAAACTTGTAAAAGGAGTTTAGGTTAGCTCACATGTAGACATATCCACATTTAGACAAATCTATTTTGATCTCAAATGTGACTCTGAGGCCAGTTGCTCTGGGATGCATAAAGATCCCTTCTATATACCTAGAGTCTGTCTCTGTACATACAGACTATTAAGTCATCTAAGTTAGGTGATAAACAAATGTCACAAACAAACTCCTAAGACCTTTGCATCATTGTAGCAACACCCTTTCTTACCCCAACCTGTACTCTGCCCCACTCCATTCTTCCATTCCTTTTTCACCCTCAAAACGAGCTTCCTGAACTCAAATAACCTTTCTCAGATCCTCATTATTTGTGATTTAACCTGAAAGCCAGATTCAATCTGCACATCCCACAATAGCAAGGTAGACTAACAACATATGATTCCACCGATTCCACTGTAAAATAGTAGCTACTTTTCTCTCGTTTTTCACTTAGAGGGAATAACACAAAGAGCAGTACAGGGAACACAGAAGCAGAATTGTTACTGGACATAAGCAAAAAGTAAGTGCACTTACCAAATATATTGGCTGCCACTATACCAATAAAGCAAAGAAGGCTGCAAAATGGGATGGAGCCCATCCTGCAACGCAAGAGCTCCATCTCCTTCCGTCATCGAGGCAGCCCGGCACACAACGCAACCTTCCCCTGTCTTTATAGCAAACACTGTTTGGACAGGTTCACTTATGAGCTGGTAGACTGGCTACTAAATTGGGTGAGTGACGCATGTGATGCTGCTAAGCAAACCACGAGAGGACCATTCACCTGGAACTGCCCTGGTGTTTTTCATCAGTGAGTTCTCATTCCCTCTCGAGGCAGCACTACTGAACCCAGTCACCTGAAAGAAGAACGAGCACGAGCATGCACAAAGGGCAGCTAGGAGGACTTACGTCAACGGTCATTAATCGTACCAACCTTGCCACAGACAGAGCTTACGCTATCACCTGGTGCATCCATGTGCACCAAATTCAAGAAGCTCCAATTTCAGCATCAAATTCAAATTTCTCAAACAGGAATCTGACTCCCAGCTGAAGTCAATGGCAAGTTAACGGCCTAAAATATCTAGAACAAGGTCTTAACTTGCTCTTGACTTGGGGGACTTTCATCAAGAATAATGCCAGCACTCAAGCTTATATGCAAACATATATAAGCTGAAAGCAGCCAGAAGCTACATTGCTTATTTAGATCTTGTGTTCTTTTTAAACCTCGGCTTCAAGTCCCGCTGGTACCACATACTCATCTACAGCTTCAAAGCAGCTTCACGTCTGGAGTTTCACTGCCTAGACATAAAATAGGTAATACTACTAAGGAGATCAAAAAAAGGTCAAGCTTTTGGTGTTTATTACATGTAAGAGCCTCAAAATAAAACTACTTTAGAAATATTACTTTGATGCTTCTGGAGTATCATATCTTGCCTGCATGTCTATTACGAGAGTTGGCACATACCTGTTCAAATGTTTGCACCACCAGCTGTGAGACCTCATGTTTAGTTACACAAAACTAGCTGGACCCCAGGGCCCAGAAGAATTAGCAATAATGAGAATGCACACTGGAGGCTGGACTTACAGAAAGAACCAAACGATTGTTCTAAGGGCTAGATTTTAGGAAAAAGTGACAGCAGCACACTTGTTTGTGATTCATGAGCGCTAGATAATCAGTCTAGAAGCAGCTCTGCTGAAGTTTGTGAAGTCTTTGTCCTCAGAAATATTCAAAACCCAACTGGACAAGGGCATGTGTAATCTACTTCAGCTGACCCTGCTTGCCCAGAGGTGGGCTGATCTCTGGAGGTCTTTTCCAATCACAACTATTCCATGATACTGACACCCTTTTACAGACCAAGGCTATACATGTGCCAACAGTGCATCGATCATCAATAGCCTAGGCTGTAGACCTCTGTGGCATTACAGCATTATATATATGGTAAACATGATCTCAAACAGTATGAAAGTGGTATAGCATGGCTAGTCTTAAAATGAGAGCTGAGCTACAATCAGATTTGACTTTCAGCCAACTTTCTTTGGACTGGAGGACTCAATGGTCATCAGAAAAATCCAGCTAAGACACAGGCACAACAGCATGTTTGCAAGGATCTGAAATCCATATCCAGTAGAAGCACTTACTTAACTGCATTTCCTAAATTTAGTTTAAACTAAATTCTAAAATCCAGGCTCTTTGCACAGCAAATGGGCCTTTTTTACTCACTTCTTTCCTTGGTAATTACCACAGGTCATTAGTAGCCAATAACGGAACTTAAAGGGCAGTACAACAAAGAGGTCTCAAAGGATTATTTTTCAACAGAAAGAAGCACAGATCTACAATACCTACATAGTGCTGATACCCCAAATTATTTTTATTTTCCTCAAAAAACAATTGCTGAATCATGTACGTGGGAAGAACAGCCAAGACTTAAAAGTCTTTTCAAAACAAATGAGTGAGTTCTGCCAACTGGCATCACTTGAACTAACTACTTCTAGGTGTGCGTCAGATCAAGATGGGCATCTCAACACACGCAAATTCAATGGGATGCAGTAGCCCATGGATTTTAAAAAAATAAAGAGCAATATGCAACATCCACATGCTTCAGAGGCACTTGTGAACTATGGCTGGTTGCATTCAAACTAAAACTCCTCACTGCAGAATGTTGACGTCAGTGAAGGAATAATAGTATCAATCTCTATTTTTAGCATGTCAGAAAAGATGGAACAATCTCATCAAGAGCTCATCAGTGATGAAAATAGAGCCACTGGGAAAGGTCCTTCTTGCCAGTATGGTCTAGAGTTGGAAGTAAAGGTTCCATTTGTTACGGAAAGTAGCAAAAACAATGTGACTTGAAATATAACTGTTGGGTAGCTGTCCTGGGGTGGGGAAAAATATTGGCACGATGAAACATTTTACTGAAGTGACAAATATTAAGGGAAAAGAAGTCTGATTATCCACTCACACCTTAAAATTCAAGGCATTTCAGTTTTGCAGCCACTTTCTCAGTACAAAATGTGGTTTGTGGATTGCAATGTTCACACATCAAGAAGCCCAAGGGCAACATGAACACACCTATATACCTACATATATAACATAAACATCCATACCTACAGAAAAGCTTCTCTCACCCAAATGAGACTGAAGTCAGAAATACCTGCTGTAGTTTAGGAAATTAACTTAAAAGGAGACTCCTGCATGAAGCAGAAATTTGGACATACAAAGTTCTGAAGAACTGAAAACATTAGCAAATTATTTCCGTATTTTGTGCATTCAAATAATACACTGCTTTTCCATGTTATGTACATCACAAATATTGGATAATCCTTCCCCTTATTTTAAGGACATTGTGTAAAATCTACATAAGACTTTGTGTATGTTTTTATTTATATAACTGCTTTCTGCTTTGCCCAGTTCTTTCCAGGTATGATTTTTGGATTGAAAGAATGGTGAGGAAGTAACTTGTACACTGCACTAACCTAGTAGCTAGGCATGAAAAAAAGGCAGAGGACTACTCATTTTTTGTATTTTAACCTGCTAGCTGGCAAAGTGCCTGGCGCAACAAGAAATATTAAAGCCCAACTTCTGCCTTTGTCCCTGCAAAAATAAACATTCTTAAGATGGGTGAAATGGTTTTTTTTTTTTATTCTTACATATCCAGTGGATATAACACAGTTTTTCATTATATATAATAGTATCCAATAGTACTTCAGAGATGTAAGGTAGAAAATCGGATATATTCTTCTCATGGCATCTAAGATGCAGCCTGCATTGAAACTCCAAGAACCGCCAAGTTCTGCCATCAGCAATGGAGGGGTACAGAGATTCACACATGGAATTAGAATCAGTATTTGATAAGTACAAAGTGACCCATGTGGGAAAAGACATCTCCAGCCACACAAGAACGTTCTAAGTTTCTGGTTTTGGTCGGACAAAGTTACTTTGGTCTTTCAGACCGTGCAGTCCTCACCTTCCATCAAAGATAACTGGCTGACTAGATCTACTAACACAGTCACCTCTTCATAAACTCTTTTGCTAATAAGAAACAAACAAACAAACAACAACAAAAAATATTCCAAGATCTGAATTTGACCCTGTTTCTTTTAGATTTGAAAGACTACTTCCAGATTGTGGCTTCACTAATGACTGAAATATCCCTAAAATTCGCAATAAAAACACAGTTTATTTTAGATTTAAGATCACTTCTTGTTCTCCTAAATGAAGATCTAACATTTTCACTGTACTAATAACTCAGATCTTGCGTCTCATAATTTCATTCAGCTGCCGCTAATCATCTATGTCCTAGTCCATAGATTTTTAAGAAAGAAACTTTCTTAAAACAGCATTAGCTGTTTTTTTATTTCCCATTACAATAAGGTCTGGAAAAATGTATTTTAATATTGCTAAAGAAATTACTAAAATCAAGTTGTTTTGCAATGGCATTGTATGAAGATGCAAAACTAGGAAATAAACCATAGCAGAGAGATGTCTGTCCATTGAAAGAGAAAATATAATCGTGAATAAGTTGCAGAAAGACTTTGTCCGCCAAAGAACTAAGTGTGCTGCAAAACTCAAAACTGGAAATTGTTGAAAAACAAAGCTGCTCAGAATGGGAAAATATTCTAACTATTTTGTCTCACAGTAACCTAACATCCATGACTGTATAGAGTTTGACTACATTATTTTCCTAGGGAACTGAAAGCTCCTTAACACTTTAGGATGTAGGCAGGACACTCATGGGCTGGGTGAAACTCAACTGCACTGAAAGCGAGCCCAGGCACGTAGCAATCTCAACAGACCTTTATTGGGAGTATCAGAATGCAGTCGACATTATTGCTATTATAAAAAACACACCACAGAAGAAAGTATTTTGCTTCTCTCATGGAAGAGTTGATAATAGTGCACTGCTGCCTCTCTCAGACCGTTTAGTGACAATACACTGACGCACACGGCCAAACTGCAGCTGGTTTTAAAGAAAACCAAGTTGCTGCTCAAAGAAAACAGCAGCTGAAATAGCAATAACTACTCAGTCCATAGACACTGTGCTGGCTCACACACAGCTAGCTCACACACAGACCCAGTGTGTACAGATCAGGGGGCCCGATTTTGAAATTCAACCCAAATAGGTGGGTTTGTCTTTTAGTTCATTTTAATGCTAGTTCATTTTTCTTCACAGTCTCTCCATTTTTTTTAACAGATTCTTTTCAGTTGCTCAGGTTGGTGCAGAATGGCTGCCGAAAGCACAAGCTGCTTTTTGCTGCAGTGTATTTTCACCATCACGACATGCTCTGTATTTTTTCCCACATATAAACATATATACACATAGTGTATAACATTTATTGCTAAAGCCAGACCCCCTAAATCCAGTGCTCAGGACATAATATAGCATATTAAAAACCATTATTGAAGCATTTCAAATGCCCCCTGTAACATGATGACCAAAAGCTGCATGGATATGGTACAAAAGGAAAAAAAAAAGGAATTAATAAAACATGAGGATAGCAATGCTCATTTACAAAGTGATTATCCCTCTGACCTTAATAAACAGAATCTAAAATTAAGTACAGACTGCAAGATTTTTAAGCATTAGAGAGCAAATGTAAGACTCCAATCTTTTAAAACACCCTGGCAAAGACGGTCCCTTCTGCATGTTAAAGTATACATCTTGCATACATCTCCTTTACACACCAGTACTCTACGTGATGGGCAACAGGGTAAGGATCTGAAGAGGAGCTTTTTGTTATGAAGAGCATTTAAAAAAAAAAAAAGAAAAAAAAACCCAACAACTCTTGCTTGAGTTGTCTAGGTTCAGAATCTGTTTTTGATTTTCAAAGATTCTGTGAAAAAAAAGAAAAAAATGCAGTTTGCTTTCAAATAGAAGGGAAAGAATATAGTGTTTTTCAAGAGTCATTTTTTTATAATGTCACCGTAAAGCTCCAGTGACTCTTAAATCACAACTTAAGAGTTTGGCAAGGACACATACTACCATTGGGTTAGGTCTAGGTAAGTGAGAAGTCCCATGGGAGCAGGGGAGCTCACCATTCATCCATGATCAGTAGAGGTTTACTAGAGGAAAGCAGCAAAAATATCTACAGTGCAATCACTGCACACCCAATCCAACAGAACAGTGTTCAGGCCGAGGACACACAGAGCAGAGGAGATTATTTCCTAGGGTGACCTCCCCACAGCAACCAGAAAGAAGAGGGGCACAAGAAGGAAGAAGTGAAACCCTCCAAGCAGAATGGAAAAGGTCAGAGGGAAAAAGGCTGAAAAACAGGAGAGACAGATGCAAGATGGAAGACAGACAAGGAAGTGCAATGTAGGGATGAAAGGAAGTGACAGGCAGGTGTCTGTCCTACGAGGCGGTTGCATCCTTGTAAAAAGGATTAAAACTCTTCACTGCCTAGCAAACATCTACCAGAAAACTGCAACTTACACCGCTTAGATTATTTTGAAGATGATGTCAGCTTTCTACTGCTGTAAGTTACTTTCTATTTGATAGAGATCCATACATTTAAGGCCAAAAGATCCAATATACGGGCTTTACCCAAACTACAGCCACCTCCAAAAAAAAATTATAGGCAGCATCTTCCAATCCATATGACTTGAAATACTTCCAATTTACCACCAAAAATCATGGGAAAGGTCCATCCTGTGATATCTGATCACATGACCAGGAACATGTTTCATTTATGACATTATTCGTTCCTTGTGTCCTATTGCCAACACTACAACTGAAAATGTAGAATTTCTGATATGGATGCCCACATTATGGTCACATGGAGAAGTGTTTGATATGAATCATTCCCAAACAGCTCTACGAAGAGGTGGGTGCAGAATCACCTCAGAAAAAGCTGGGCCTTTAAAGACTCCACAGTTTTGCCACCTATCCCTGTGAAAACACCACAGGGTGCAGTAAAATGGCACTTTTTATTATTGCTAAGAACTTAAAATTTAAGATGAAAACTGTAAACTTAGAAGTTCCATATCATGTTTTTATATACATGTACCAAAACAGTCACTACATCATCACATACTTTTCAGAGAGAGCCTGCCTCTTGCATTGAGTAGCAAGGCAACTCACGGCCAGGTAAATGATGATCTAAACAGACTGTGTGCAGGTCTGAACCTCATCTACCAAGGAAGCTGGAAGACACAAGGAGGACAACGCTTACAGAGAAAAGATTCCTGGATAAAGCCAACTACATGATATATCGGTATGAACCAGACCACACAGGGTTTGACCAACACATTTGCAGAGCAAGCAACTAAGTTACACACTGTGCAGAACACTTAGCACTGCTACAGCAGTTGACTTGCAAGTGCTTAAAGAAAGAACCAACTAAAAAGCTCTGAGAGCAGCCCAGCATGTGAATACTTGAGAAACTGGGGCCATAGCTAGTGTTCACGTGTTGCAGACTAACATGACAATTCGAGAAAGTAAACTCAAAAGTTTGTGAAGCGTTCAGGCAGTACGCGCTGTATTGTAGAACTGTCCACCAGGAAAATGGGACTTCATTTCAGGTCAGATATGAATGCCTGCAAGAATTTCTGTAGTACTTGACTACGTAAGCAAAGAAGGTAAAAATAAACATAACTGCTTTGCAAGCACAGGCCATTCTGAATAAGGCAGGATCGTTGGGGACAGAATCATATAATCATGGGAATTTAGAGACTGTTACACACACAAGTGGAAGACAAACTAAAGCTGAAAAGGTAACTTTAATTTTGACCTTACAACAATTTCCTTTTCAGGATACTATTCTTGCATCTCTGCATTAGGAATGGAACCTCTTTCTTCCCACCTGAAATCCTTCGGTCCATCTCCACTTTCAGTTATATTTACAATTATATTACATCTCACCAAGCACACACACTGCATAATACTGCTATAGTGTATGCTGTAAAAATATGTAAATGCACTCCACTTTGAAACAAAGTAATTCATCTGTGTTTACGCTTCTCCTATACAGTACACACAGCACCACATTCAAGGATATGTAGCAAGTGAATTGTATATAAAAAGGTCTCACATATCAAAAAAGATACTTAACAACTACTTGGATTGTTTTAAGCAGTTATTTAAGCATCCAACCATATAGCATAGCAGGGTATTTTATTTAACAGTTACCATTAAAATGCCAACAATTCCTCAGCTGTTGTATTCTTTCTGTATTATGAAGTTACCAATCATGATTCCATAATGAGCTTCCAAGTTATACCTCTCATACAGATTTGTGATATCTCTTGTAGGACTGATGCAGAGAACCTTCTAAACAGTAATTGCTTTGTAACAGGGGTTTACATTTTGCTTCAGACACCAAGAATGATCGCTTACTTCAGAAATGATAGGCAGATGGGAAACATCAGAGAAGATATATTTTAGCAATGAACAAGCCATGCTACTTTCTTTCTCAATAATGGTTTTTAGCATGAAAGTTCAACATATCGGTTGCAAAATCTTTCCTAAATAACCCATCTTTGGCACTTTTTTCAATTTTACAAATCCTCATAAATTCCTCAGGAATTTATGATTTCTGATGGTCTGTACATTGTGATTCTTTTTTTTCTTCATTGGTATGTAGATCAGGAAGGAAAGTGGAAAATATAGAGTATGCATAATAGTTTTAATAAACAGTTTTACATACAGTACCTTACATATAGAACAGTGTGTTTGCAAATTTAAATAATTTTTGAATGTACAGTGGCTTGTACTCTTTATCAAAAGGCAAATTCAAGTTTACTGTCTATCGGTTCTAAAATGCATTTATACAGATAACTAGAACTGATAAACAGATGTGAGGCATAAAATGTTCAAGTATCTTAATGTCATCAGTTAAATAGCCTCCTTTTAACAGTCATATTTTACAAATTTCAAAACCTGTACATACATTATTTTCAATTTTAGAAACTGTGTGTTAAAAGGTAACATTTCACGCTAACCACCAGTTCTTATAGTCTATTGTAATAAAACTAGACATGTGTAGATATAAATGTATATGGTATGTATATATGTACATGTGTATCTATACACATATACATACACATAAACGTATGTATCACTGGGTACAGCGGCAACTTATAAACACAAAGAAAGTCCTGGGCTCAAAATCCAGCAAGAGTTTAACACGCAACTAGGTTGCCTTTGGTTTCATGATGTATCATTCACTGAAGCAGACAGTTTTTATAAAAACATAATGTATACTTGTGATGTTTATTCTAGTGGTTTAGTAATTCACAGCCACAGACATTCTTGCTGCTCTTGTCATTCCTCATCCCAGCTGAGGTTGATAAAGGTTTCAGAGGGTTAACACAAAAACAGAGCTACCCAGGACAAAAATGTACTTTAAATCCTGAATACTGAAATAGAAAATAAAAAAATATAAACTAGATACACTTTTGGATGGATTGCTGGCACCAAGTAGGACTTTGGAAAAAAACCCTTCATGTAAGTCATATACAAACTCTCACCCCAGTGGTTTTAACATTATTTGGCACATCTGACAGCTATTTGCCACTTATGCTTTAAAGGAGCTTAAGGATGCTGTAATAAGGATTTCTATTTAAAAAAATACTTTAAAAAAGGAGACCATGACAAGTCATTTCTTTCAAAGCCAAAGCTAGCATGTTCACTTTCCCAAACATTCATGAGAGAAGAAAATAACAATCTACAAACTTTTCTTGTAGAGAGGATACAGAGCTCTCCATGTCTATCTTTCACTAGCAAGAAAAAAAAGGAATTCATTAAAAACACATTTCCCAAGCACTGTTTTTAGTCATCCAACTTCGGTGAACTTGGAACTTCCTGCCAAAGGTTTCAAAACGGTAGCGCTGTTCTTCGCAGAATTTTTGTTTGGTCAGCTTTCTTAAACGAGGAAAATACCTTGTTTAACACGTTAAGATCACACCATTATATCTCAATGTGCAATATATTATACTTCGAAGTTTGGACAGTGGATATGCAGGTACTCATAATATAACAAATTCCTTTGTCTAGATCTCTTCTCCTCTCTCTAAAGCTTCAGGCTCTTAATGTAATCAGCACAGAACCAGATAAATGCTCAGCTTTTTGCTGTCGTCCTGTCAGTCCTGCGGCTAATAAGAAAATTCACTGTAGAAAGCCTATTTTTACTTCTTTATTCTTCCTTTTGTCATACAGAGCAAAGTGTTGCTATTTGCTGTACTTTTCCCATGTCAATTAAGAGCTGCTTGATACGTCGCTTAAGCTGAGGCAATCTTGCAAGAGGATCTGGTGGCTCCAGTTCTCCAGTGAAATCAAGCCAGCTTTCTAGAACTAGAGAGAAGAAATTAGTTAGAATATGCCTGAGCGCTACATAATTTTCACAACAATTAAACTTATTTCTTCAATATTCTGCCTTTAATAAGAAGGGAAAATATACTGGGGATGTGATTTTAGTGTTCACTAGGGAAATTTCAACTAATTTAGTGTTTCACTTGCACATCCAGGTATCTTGCCTGATTGCACGAATAATATAAAAAGGTACTTGAGGGCAAATTATAGCCTTGGCTGACAATTCACTAACTACATATAGAGAAGAACCCTTAGGCCAGGGTCTATGATGGTTGTGCAACTGAAAAAGCAACTTTTAAAAGCAAGCATCAGTCAAGTCCTAGCCTCACTTCTGTCACTTCAATAGGTACAAATACAGCTGTAAGAACCAGATCACTGAAACGTTTTCAAGACTTGAAGGTTTGCTTTTCTGTTCTTTTTTGAATGAATTTATATGCTTGTAGAGACAGTAAAGGAAAAAGTCCAACTCTGTTATTCTAGATATACTGCCTAGTGCAAGTAGAAATATTGAAGGTAGAATTCTAACTAGGAATAAGATTAATTTAGTTGTCAAAATATAATTAATGCCTGCACTACACTCAAGCTTTTCTAAGAAAGTTTTAGCAAATGGTGAGTGAATACATAGATGCCCTGCAATATTTACAACGCCAGTAGAACCTCATGTAAATTTTCTGATTTCATCCTATCAAGAGCCTCATCTTTGCTCTACCAATACATAGCAAACCAACGATGAAAGCAGAACGAACATATCTTTCCCCCTAAATATTCTCAAATACCAAATACATCAGGCTGGGAAATCCTTCCCAGAAGAGCTTCAAAAATCTGGTCACCTTATGGTCCATCCCTGAAAAAGACTGCATAAATTACCTATACTTTATAAGTATCTCTTCTTGTACGACTCAGGCTAACTTTTGAGGGGGCCTGAGCACTTACCTAATTTCCTATACATTCAACACTTTTGGAAAGCAAGTCTGTGCATGTGCATGGCCAGGGCAGAAGTGATGGTGGCACAAGCTCTGGTTATAATTTTGGGTAACCAAATTTGAATACAATTTTTGAAAATCCATCCTCAGTGGATCACAGAATCACAGAATGGTTGAGGTTGGAAGGGACCTCTACAGATCATCTGGTCCAACCCCCTGCTCCAGCAGGGACACCCAGAGCACGGGGCACAGGGTGGCATCCAGGCGCGTTGAAGATCTCCAGAGAAGGATACTCCACAGCCTCTCTGGGCAACCTGTGCCACGGCTCTGTCACCCTCACAGGAAAGAAGTTCTTCCTCACATGGAGGTGGAACTGCCTGTGTTTCAATTTGTACCTATTATCCCTTGTCCTACCACAGGCCACCATGCAGAAGAGTTTGGCCCCATCCTCCCTACATTCTCCCCTCAGGTACTTGTACATGTTAATCAGATCCCCTCTCAATCTTCTCTAGGCTAAATAGGCCCAGCTCGCTTAGTCTTTCCTCATACAATAGGTGCTCCAGTCCCTTAATCATCTGCACCTTCAACAGACTGGCTATGTAAGATGCTGCTATAGATGGGTTAACATTAAGAGTGAAAAAAAAAGGAATATTTGGCAATGCAGTTACCATCAACTTCCTTTTCAATCAGATCCATTCTGCTGGTGACTTCATTCTGTACATTCTCTATGTGGGTGAGGAGATTTAGCTGCCATTGAAGATGCGTGTCCACTTCTTCTTCTGAGCCCTTCTTTTCATTACAAACAAACACAGTGTTCCCTTCAGCAGAATTCTTCTTCATAGGTGCAACAGAAAGAAAAAAGTTGCCATTTAAGAGTGTTTATTTTTAAAGTATTTCTGCTGTTGACTTCAATACTTGATTCACATGATAAATGAAGCCACTTCAAAATGGTACTTCTGTCTACTTCACAAAAAGCATACTCAGGAACCAGGTACCATGACACATCAATAGACTAAACCAAATAAAATAAAAATTCCACACACACGAGCATGGGGGAGGTGGAGTAAGAGTGGGGGGAGATCAAGCTTTCGATAATGCAGGACAGACTGCATTTCTGTGCCCTGTTCATACAAATTATAATGCAAACCATGAAGTGCTGAATTGCATCAGTAAACCACCACCAAAAAGACGCGAATCCCTATGCTTCCTGTAATTTTAGTGACAAAATGAAGGAAAATTGGCTAAAACACAGTTACGCTGAAGATGTGAAAAATCTGCTCATTTTGTGCAAACCAGCTGCCAACTCATACGCTGATTAAAACAAAAGACTTTTCTCCCTTCTGCAGCAATGATCCCATGCAAACTCCAGCCACAAGTCTGGGGCAGAGTTAAACATGTTTAGAGACTGTTATATGGCCAGTAATGCATAAAATGATGCACACATGAAGTAAACATAGTATGCAAGATAAAGACTGCTTTCTTTGATGTATTCATTATCTCCATATTATCTTCATCTTTACACATTTCACGTATTTAAGGCCACAAGCAAAGGAAGTATATCTTAATCAGTCAAAATGTTCAGCATCTACATTAACTAGCAGGATTGGCAGTTTCCATTCTGTAGCCCTCTGACTTCACATCCAGTGAAGCACTTCCACTACTGATTATTCTATTTTAGGAACTAGCTTCACAGAAAATGCTGCTGTGCTTGTGCTTACACTGTATCAGCCTGTGGTAGATGCCAGAGCAAGGTGCGTGTTGCACCACACTGATGCATCATTCTGAAAACGTGCTCCACTTCATCTTTTTCCATGTTACATTAAATCAAACTTAGCACCCTCTAAAATTATTCCTGCCCTCAGTGAGGAAGAGTACAAAGAAGAGAGACAGGCAGAAGAGCCGTGTGGGGAAGATTTTTAGTTACTTATTACCACCACCATCCAAAAGACGTGTTTGCTGTTAAGTCTTACAAAGAAGTAAAAAAAAAAAAAAACGACCTTGGATGGTCTCACAGGCAGGTGCACAAATCAGTCCTGGAGAATGTAAATTACATTGTTAACACAATATTGACTAAAGAGCTGATGTATACGCCTTTAATTACTTAAGATATGGACTTAAAAGACACAAAAGCCACTAAACTCTTAAAGGTTACAACTAAAGTCTTTTATCTCTCAAGACACCAAGTTCGTCTCCTTCAGTCTTTTCCACTACTCAAACTATTTTACTATTTTACTGATGTTTACATAGAATGTTTCCAAAGTAAACATAATTAATAACTTATTTCATACAATTTTCAGGATCCCACATACACTTAAGAGAATGCTACTTTCCTCTGTTGTATGAGGACTCAAAAGCAAAATCCTAAAACCAAGAGCATCTACTATACGAGCCTTTCAGATGGACACCACAGTAACCAAATCTGCCATGAGCTATTCATGTCTTCAGTCCTGAAAAATTCATATTCAAAGCTGATTCAATATTCTTCTATTCTTATATTCCGCTCTAACTTGCAGACATTCTAAATACTCTAGTAACTTTTTCTTGCTTTTATGACCTATGTATTTGTTTATCCAACTGGGTAGTCTACATTCCTTGAACAAGAAATAACTTGAAGTTAGTGAATCTGAACCCTCTTTATAAGACATAAGAAGATCACAGTAGAACTGCAGATCAGGAGAAAGCAAACCAATACAGAAAGCAGAATATTCAAGGTGCTGCAGCAATCTAAAAGGGAGAATGCAGTGCCCATATCGGGATTTGGCAAGGAGAGGTGAAGAATTTTCATAGAAAAGCCTGGTCATGTTACAAATGGCAATACAATGTGGATTGCAGCATGATTTTCAGGTAGGCAGACAGGTTCACACAGAAACCAAGGATCACTTTTCAACACACAGTACATCAAGGGGGAGATTATTCAAGCACTAGGCTGAGTAGTGACAACTGAATGAACCAGGATCCCAAAGGAAAAAATACTCCAATACTGTCCTAACTGTCCCTCTTTAGTTTTACAGTTTAGGTTCTCAGGGAAATATTTAATTCTGTTTCCCTGTCCTTATTTTTAATCCTAAATACAACACAATTTACATTGGTGACTTCAGCTATTATTGAAAAGAAAAGGTATTTCACACTGCTGCATGTTTCCTTACTATAAAATCTGAGTATAACCATGAGGTTCAGCATACTGTTAGCTCTAACCAGAAGAAGACAAAATTTTCCATTGAGGCTACATAGCTTACGTGCCACATTTAAAATTAGATTTATAAGGAAAGACAAAACAAAACAAAACATATCTTACTCATTTTTTCCAAACCAGAAACCATACTTTGAAAGGGGGATGAGTTGGGCAAATTATTTTTACACAGTTGGTATTGCAAAAAAACCAGAAAGGTTTGCTTTAGTTTGCTTTTTGTTTACAAGGAACTCATGACTAAGACCAGATCAAAAAGCTTCAGCCCATTTCCACAAGCTAATGGATTCAAACAGTTAATACACAAATCCCAACTAAGGATCTGTGAAACATATTTGTTTGAAAGAAATACACAGTATAAAGGACTTAAAGTTCCACGTGATTGAAATCATCTTATCTGACAAGTCATTACAAAAAAAGGAACCAAATCCAAAGAACAACCACACAAACTGGTCCTAGTTCTCTCTTCCAAAAATCCACAAGTATTCTTTCAAGAGCCCTCCCTTTAAGCACAGGGTTTTGCTTTTTTCCCCAAAAAACACTGGAAAGGAAGAAACATAAACAGTTTAGGCAAAATTTTAACCATAATTTTCAATTCATTCAGCAGCTCAAACCTGAAACCATTTCACTGTGATGCCACTTCATTCCTAGTTATACTTACCAATATATTTAATAGCAAATACCAAGTTTTAACAATGAACATATCTAAGTATTTTTACGCATTTGGGTTTATCATAGTGAATGCACCTTTTAATTAAGCAACTGCACAGATGAAGAATAATACTTACCTGATCATTCATCCCATCATCTTTAAAAGAATATTGTAAACAATTTTTATTCTCTGAATGAAATTCCTGATCTTCATCAAAACTACTTGTATCTTCATCATCAGAGCTCATAGGGTCACTGATTGCTTTGTAGTCTTGCCCAAAACTCTGTGGTTTTTGGTAGCTGTGTTCACTTGTGATATATGTTTCTTCCATCTTTAGGGGTAAGCTAGGTGGCTGTCTATGATTTTGACATGTCCTTTCAAGAGGATTAACAGTGTCTGACAAAGTCACTGTTTTTTTCTCTACCCCAAGAGTTATTTGTTCTTGTTCCTTTCGCGTCCCTGAATAAGCCCAGAGATGAAGGTCTGGGTGATGCTTATTTCTGGAGAAAAAAGAACAAGGAGGGAAACAAGTTATTAGAGAAGTATCACTTAGAGCACTGAACCACTAAGCATCTATTTCTGCTACTGCTAAGCACCATTATCTAGCATATGAGTGAGCTTTTGTAAGCCACTTTTCAATTTCAAATAGTATATATCCAGAATGACCTTTTAATACAAGGGTCATAATAAAACAAAAAATCACTAATAAACTAAAAAATATCAGATCTACTTAGGTGCTGAGCTGAAAATACTTCATATCTTGCTCTGAAGGTGTTTAGAACATCACATAAGCAAGAATGCTTGGACAGGAGAATAATGCAAAAGGAGAGTAATAGTATTAAGACTCCGCTACCTATATATATATATGTATAAAGCTGGAGAGCAAAGTAATACCTACTTTAATATACCAATCTTCAATTGCAGTCCATGCAATATTTCAGTTACACCATATACATCTGCCAGTAGATGATGTGTTGACACAATCTTTTTGGCATTAAGATGAGAGTAGTTTTCTTTCAAAAATGATAATCCACACATGTGTCCATTATTTAGCCAGTCTTTATCATAAAGATATTTGGCACTCCATCTCTGACCTGAGGGTAAGCAATAAACAGATTGAGGGCCACCTAACACCACAGTGTAATTTTATTTAAAACTAGCATGCTAGAATTATACGTTGTACTCTCCTAAATGTCTCATAACATCCATGCGAGGAAGTTTCAAGATTTTGCTATTTCATTAATACATGAACATTTCACGGATTTAAAAGAAACTCTTATCACTTATTATGAAAACAGAGTAAACCTCAAGTCTCATGACTCTTTCTAAATGGTTTTTGAAATGAATAATCTAACCAACTCTGTAAAGCATCCGTTATGAGAAAGCTTGATAGTGTGGATGTAACTGCAAAAGTAAATTTAAATTGGCATTTTTCGTTTAACTATTGCAGCTTACTTAAGAAATAACTAAGTAGCACAAGTTAGCACTGTTAGAGGTTCTAACATTTTTATAAGGATATATCAAAAACATCTGGCTTCTTTTGGCTTTAATTTGGCTTTAATTCTGAAGTCAGTATCTATCTAGAAGGTCTCCATGAAGAGCAAACACCTCAGAATTATCCTTCAGCATAGTTCTTACACTCTCCTTTGAGGTATCTGGTACCAGACATAAGGGACATTTAAGTACGCAGGCCTTAGGTGTACATTGCTATGGTTATGTCTACAATCTTATCCAACAAGTAGGAATGATATTAGCTAATACAGCTACAGTAATTTAACCATTATGAAAAAAAAAAAAAACCCTCAACAACTTATAAATCTGATTATGCTAATATTATTGTATAAAATGAGGAATCCAGACAAACCGACCGCCTAAGACTGAAATATCGTACACTCGATTATCATCATATAGAGAACAAAGAATGGGTTGATGGAAGCCCTTCATACCTTTCAGGAGAAACCCTATCTCCTTTCTGCCCATTATCCCAATACACTTTAAAATACTGACATTGTGAATGACCTTTTTCTCCTGACACAGAAAGAAAAGAAGGAATGGTTAGGAAGGGAAAGAAGATAAAAATTAGGGACACAGTTTCTGAATAGCAGGGGATAATGAGGTACCTAGTACAGTGCAGGAAAGATCACAAAACAAAATAGTTGTTTTTTAATAAGAGAAATTTGACTGCTCAAGGAGTATAATGTGTGTATCAAACAAGATTATATACCATAAATCAAGCCTGACACGGGACAAACGGAAAAGTCGTATGTGTAGAGCTCATTCCTAAATCTTCCCCTCCAAAAAATTATATATATATATATATATATTTTTCTTCAGATTTGATTATATGACTTTCCTCCAAATAACTGTTAAGAAAAATAGTTCCATGGACAGATTTTGTTTTTGTTTTTAATCAATAACTTATCAAATGCATTCAGTTTATAACTAGACTCTTCCTAACTCTTACTATTTTAAACTTGTTCTGGCAATCTTAAGTTCAAGATGTGCTGCTTGTGTAATATTAATTTTCATCGTAAGCGCTGTTGTGTGTGTTTTGCATATGCAATTACGGATTTATTATATAAAATCCAATTATTATGAAATGAGATCCACAGAATTAAGTGTACTATACTAATACATTTTAAAAAAATAAATGAATAGATGCAACTGCAAGTACATTCAGAACTGAGAATTTATTTTGTTACTTAGAGTTACTTCTCAGAGTAGACTGGCATTAAAAAGTTCTATGGGTTTAGAAGAATTAAGTTTAAACAAGTAAAACCAAGGTAATTAAAACTCTGGAGTACAATTCAGAAGATTTGAGCAAGACGTTACCAACAGGAAAAGTAAGTTTGGCTTAGCCCCAAACTTAGAAATATTTTCCCTATCAAAGTAAAACATATAACACAAAGCAGACAGAGTTGTAACAAGTAAAAGCAATAAAGAATATAATCTCTGCTTATAAAAAATACATAGCAGCAGATAAAGGTGGTTTACTCATACCTGGTGGATCTCTGCAGATATAACAGATGTACTGCTCTGGAATGCTGTCCTCTAACAACCCCATGCATACACTGTGTTGCCAACACAAGCACTCTTCACACTGACACCAAAAAATAAAAATAAAAACAAAAAAGGCAAAAACTAAAACTAAGATAAGTGGATTTACAAATAAGAAGCTATTCCTGTATCATCAAAATGCAAGGAACAACAGTTTAACTTAAATAGCTGTTAGAATAAGATTATTTTATAGGGCAATTTGTGCTTGGGTAGGCAAAGACATAAAGCTAAAAAGTAGCTTAACTCTAGTTCTGAAAATCACCTCAACCACAAATTCCAGACTGGAGACAAAAAAATTGAAGATGAAGATTGAGAAAATTTAATAATATTTTTTATAACATTCACTATTTTAGCACCTAAATATCTAGAGGTGAAACATAAGACAGGAGAATATCACAGTAAAGTAGAAAGATAATGTAATACATTACAGTATAACAGTGAAAAGTAGAAAACTCTTCAGTTTAATTATTTATATTTACAAAGCATCTCTCCAGTGCGCTAGAAAGATGTGTTTTTAATACCGCACCAAGGGAAAATCTAAAAAGAAAAAGAAAATGAAGAGAAAATGAAAGAGTGGAACTAAGAGAATAGGAGAGCAAAATAGAAGTGGTAAGACACGAGGGCCTTGAAATACCAACTGGTTGCTCTTGATGAGACAAGGAAGGAAGAGGAAATAAATGATCAATATTAGGCTGGCACTGGACTTCAGAAATGGGCAGGAAACCCCACCACCAAGTAGGCTTTCCTTTCCATTCTCATCTCAGTGCTTACCTCCATTTTAAATATCTGTTGATTTATTACTGAAAGTGTCTCCTCTTTGCTGACCTGTATTTTGAGCACCAACCTACCCAAAACACAGAAGCTACCTTTCCTCTTGACATACCACCATGGTTGCAATTTTCTCTCCTCTCAACAAAGGTTTTTACATCAGTCCATTTTTCCACGTTATCACTGCTGACACTGCTGCTTAATTCTCCTAATGCACCACTGCATTCCAGTAATGTTTTCCCAGAGACAGTCATTTTATCTTTCTTTTTCAGATCTTTATGTCATTTCCAGTCTATTAACCCATGACAGCCTTTTTTGCCTAATTCAGTTCTCATCTAAACAGACTTCATATTTTCAATAGAAGTTGTGCTGCCTTAATAGCTATATATACAAACCTGTTGAGTGCAGAAGAACACCTGAATACCCGACCTTTTTAAAGTTATTGATAACTCAGTTCTTCCTCACTGTAGACAGCATCCAATTTAAGTGATATATTACAAATTCCTCAATTCAAGGAATCTGTATTCTCATTCTGAGTTGGGAATTCGCTCCCTTACTGTAGTAGAAGTAGCAGTAGTAGTATCAACAGAAGACAATGCTGTGCAGACACTGTATAATCTTTGAGTGATCCCTTTTCTTTCTACACTTGGTAGTTTCTCAAATGAGTCAGTAACTTCCAGTTTGACAACTGTCACTCTAAAAACACACATCAGATACTGGCAATATTAGTATCAGTATGGCAGACCCCTATACCAAGCTTCATTAAGCTATGGATAATTATTGTGGATACAGCTGACGTAAATTTACAACGAGCAGAAGGGTCTCTACTGGTAGTGCAAAATGCAAGGATCAAATCTATTATATCAGAAGCGTTGGTATGTTCAGGATCGTCTGTGGATATAAATGATAATTTGTGCACAGAAAAGCAGTTATCTTCTCAACTTTATCAACTAGCTATATAGAAAAAAAGTTACCTTTCCTTATAAACCTGTTCCACGTAATGAATTGTTAGAGGAAATGTATTAAATCCATTTGAGAAACAGATTTTTGCATATATGAGATGGATTCACAACGACTGCAGAATATAGGAGTATTTTATTATTACTGTTCACCTTGTATTTAAAGCTCTCTACATAACTTCAGTCTCCAAAATTATCAAAGGGCATCCTTCACAATCACAAAATTCACATAGAGAATACAAAGAAAAAAACATCTTTACCTGAATCATAAAGCCATTTTCTTCATCCAGTTCACAGATGCATCTTACAATTTCATTGAGAGCATCATCTTCATCTTGAGACTCTTCAAAGTTAGTTGAATCAAAATCCTGATTGTATTCATCACCACTAAGTAACAAACTCTCTGTGGAAGAATCATCCAAGAACTCCACATCTGAAAGATCTAGTAAAAACAAATCCACGTGAAACTGTATGTGCAAAAAGATGCAATACAGAAGAAAGAGGAACTTTTGAAAAATTTTAACCTGCACATAACCAAATTACCACAAATGGTGGGTTAGGTTTCTTGACGAACTCTGCTAAAGTCTTTAACGAAATGTGATCACCTCAAAAGCAGAAATAACAATCAACCAAGCAGTACAGCACAGTACAGCCTGAAAATTTTAAGCATTTTATTTAAATGGTCAAATATGAATCATCCTCCATTCCTATAGATACAATCCGAAACACAAAACATTTTTTTCTGCAGCTCAGGTAACCTACTTTCTCCGCTGAGGTCAACAGACAGGATAGCTCTTGGGTACTGGTATGATGTATTCTTCTCCGAGTACATGCTGCGCAAAGTCAGAGAGCTCCCCGAGGACCGTGTGAGGGGAGAGGAGCACCTGTCCATGAATTCAACAGAACTGTCTTCGTAATCCGAATAATCTGAAAAATCAACTTTAAAAGATTACTACTGCTATAGCAATAAAGCAAAAATTGTCACAAATGCTGAAAAAAAATGAACAATTACAACACTATGCTTGGAAGTTGGGAATATCAACGTTTAGATATTAAGATGATGAAACTACAGATATGAACTGGTAAAAGTGTTTCAGAACCTATTGTATCCAGATGCTTCTAGTAAAATACATTCCAAGATAAGCATTAAAATTGTCCTTTTTACTTCCTCCTTGTCTCTGTATCTTCAGAGGAATAATTCTTAATTTTACATTTTGTCACTATATGAGTAAGGGAGATCTTTTTAGGAGATTTTTTTTTCTTATTGTTGCAATTCTTCCTTCATCATTTATCATCCTTGGATAAACTCTTTGCCTTAGGTCTATTTGTAGCAAAATTCTACAAATGCTACCTACCTGTACACTACACCACATGAAAAAGTCCCAGGAAACACAAGAGCAAGTCTGTCATTATCATGGTGGCTGGAGAGTGCCCTGGGAAAGCCCAGTAGTGATTAGAGTCACTGCTCTTATAAATTATTACTTTGGAAATAAATGAGCAATCGAGTTTGGAATTTTCATTCTGGGGAAGTATTCCTGCTATTACAAGCATCTGCACTTCTTGCAACACGTTTGTCTGCTAAATATTTTCCTTGAAGCCACTACTTTTCTGTCAAGAACAGAATGCTACGCAATTCCTTCGTAAATTTGCTGGAACTCAGGAACAGAGATGACAAACTGAAATACTCTAGAAAATGCCTTGGATCTGTATTGCTATCAACCTCAATGTAATAGAACGGTATTAATAACAGAAGCTCCCTACCTTCTACTGTATATGGGTTTGATATGAACAGTCACCCATGCATATACTCCCATCACTGAGGGAATAAGTGTTTAGGTTTGTTTTTTAAGCCTTAAACAAAATTTTGATTCAAAGCGGATGAAGTAGGCCTCACACTTTCATTTCTGAAGTGCTCTGAAAGCAGAGGGAGCTAGTCCTGGAGAGAGAGAAGACTCTTTCTTTTAAAAGATAGATAGTATTTCAGTGAGTTTTTTTCAGGGTCAAACACCAGCGCAAAGATTTGCCAGAGCATTTTTCTTTTTCTTTCATTAATGAGTTCAGATTGAATGTCTCTGGATTCCTAGAAGTATGTTTCTAAGGGATTGATTTGGGTAGAAGAGAAATGCTCACATTTTTTTCCTTAAATACAGATGCAGAAATGCATATAGGATCTCTGTGTATTGGGGAATTATGAGGTATACAATTTTCCCCTACTAATTACAAGCATGGCATCTAACCTCTCCCCAGTATTTTAAATTATACATCAAGTCAGTCTTTCCTGTCGATTCTGCTAAATCTCAGTATAAAATAAACATTGAATATTCTGCATTTTCAAAAATGCAAGAGAATTTCTCACTTTACCTCTTTCTTAGGAAATACATGAAACAGAAGGTTCACGAGAATACTGTGCCGTAGTTCTTCCAGATACAGCAAATATATTGCTATGTTTACAGACATTTCAAAAATGTACCTTAAGTTGGTGCCTATTAAAACAGTTCCATTCCAAAGATCTGTTAGAAACTGTTTCAATTATTATTTTGTTTATTTCTGTGCAAGTATTCTTCACAAACTTTTACACTAATAGTCGGCTTGTCATTATATTCAGAGTATAGAGGAATGCTGTATGCTTACACTTATTTTTATCTTACATTTATGAAACTGTATTGACAGTGCTGCATCTGATGATTTTGCTGTATACGCAGTGATGATACACTGCTTTTGTGCTGCTTTCTAAAATAGCAGGGAAGTACCATTAGTTCTCTGGAAAAAGTAATAACTCAGTCTGTGATGTTTTAATACCCACAGATAAAACAGCCAGAACTACTTAGATTTTGTGGTTGTGATTGTGTGGTGTCTTGTTTGCTCATTTGCTTTTTTAAATCAATGAAGTAGCTTTTAGATCCTTTAATGGTATCTTCTTGCAAATATCTTCCCAAAATAAGCAAAAGAAATGTCAATAATTTCTAGATAACAGACTCTACTGAAGTTTACAGTTTAAAATTCAGTAACCCAATATATGGACCTTGAAATATATGAAATTAACTTACTGCAGTTCACATTCAAGTGTTATTATTTGGAAGGATTTTCAAGTTACAGTACAAGCTTTAGACGAGACAAATGCTTAATCACTCTGGAGATCTACAAGGCATCTTTAAAAGTTCATGAAAAGGTCCACATATGCTGAGGATTTTTTCACATGCTTACAAGGAAAGTTTTGTAGAGAAAAAAAGCCTAGTTTGATATATTTTTAATATCCACCTTCCCATCCTTTCAGAAATCTCAGTCAGTTGTACTATGACTGATAGCTAGTAGAGCACACTCTCAAGGTATGTGAAAGCAGAAAGTACGTATATCTGACAGGTATACTAAGGACAGACTATGTTTTTGAATATTTAAATACATTCTCTGTGATTCTCCAAAAATAACAGCAGTAAGATAAAAATAAGTATTGTTTCAAGTCCTGAAACACTTCTTTGGGTAAGCAGGTATAACGCTCAAATGAGCAGTCTTCAGAAATCTATCATTTACAGAAAGGCTATAAGTGCACAAATGAGAGCACAGTATCCTTTCACAGAATCCCAGAATGGTTGAGGTTGGAAGGGACCCCCAGAGATCACCCAGTCCAAGCCCCTGCTCCAGCAGGGACACCCAGAGCAGGAGGCATAGGGTGGCATCCAGGCGGGTTTGAAGATCTCCAGAGAAGGAGACTTCACAGTCTCTCTGGGCAGCCTGTTCCAGGGCTCTGTCACCCTTCCAGTCAAGAAGTTTTTTCTCACGTGGAGGTGGAACTAAAAAATTTTTGCAATTCCTAGAATTCTAGATTCATAGTTAGAAACCATTTTAAATATTTGTCTGTGAGTGTCAAAAATAAGATCCACTACTCTCTGCTCATTTCAAAAAAAACCACACACACATATTAAACCTACCATGCTGCTTAGATTTCTTCTTTTTTTTCTTCTTCTTTTTCTGTTTGGATTTCTCCTTTTTCTCTTTTTTCTCCTTTTCCTTCTTTTTACCTGAAATAACAAAATAAATATTTTTAGACAGCACTGACATTAAATTCAAGCTATTTTGGTGACCTAAACAGACCAATATGATTTGATTTGCTTGATATCTTAGTCTCTTACTAATTGATGGTAAAACGGTATATTGCCATATGAGATATCATAGGAGAAAAAAAATAATAAAGCAAAGTAACTGATTTAAATAGTTTATAAGAACACGTAACAAAAGTGTTTGGGCCAGTGAAAAAGACTTAATTTCAAACAAGAAAGGTTATGTGGACTTAAAAAACATATACCACACCTACAGAAAATAGGTGAAACAGACTCACAAAACTGCTGATATTGTCAGCAGTTCTTACTGAACAGCAACATTCTAACATAAAACTGATTCTGAATAATATTTATGTTTCATTTCTTGCATTGCTCTTCACTTGTAAGCACTGTTGACACTCTCATGAGTACAGGTACTTTAACTTGGAAGAATTCTGTTTTCTCTTCTCATTTTCTCGGGGTTAAATGTATCCCACAACATGTAATTCCATAATCATTTTCTAAGCAACCAGTTGTGAGATAAATAAATATAAAATGCACTTGTTATGGAAAATAATCCTTAAATAATATCTTCAAGGAAAGATTTCCTGCACAAAAATAGCATCTTATTATTTACTAGGTAATTATAGGAAAAATACTTTACCCTTCTGGCTAAAAACAATTCTAATTTACATACAAATTCCATAATTCTTACACCTGGAAAACCAAGCCCCTCTTAATTTACATTTTTGTTCAAGAATTGCCAAATGTTTGGCTATTTTCTTTTATTTTACTTGTCTGTAAACAGAAATAAATGCAGTAATACTAACTAAGCTAAAATCAGCTTTGGTTTGGGATTCTTACCTGGTACAGGCTACTGCAGTCCTGTCACAGATACTATGTGAATACTTCCTATATTGTTATTGGAAGTTATTGTTATTTTTCTTATAAAATTATTTATTCCTGCACTAGAAGTTTTTTATATATAAAAGCTGTAAGAGCTGTAAGAGTTCCACCTGGGCCCCGGAAATATCTGCATACTTCTACATTAACAGTTCAGAGACATGAAGTAAAGTTAGAGCTGTCGATAGCACTACTCTTCCAAACTTCTACCTTTTTCCTCAAAATCTTCTTGCTCTGTACATACCATATGCTGAGGAGCTTTTCTCTTCCAGTTTTCCTTTCCTTTCCATTCTAACTGCACCTGCAAATTGAAGAGGAACATATGACATCAGCACAATGTCTGGTTGATGATCCACTTTCTTTTAAATGCCATTAGACAAAAAGCCCTATTGGTATATATATATTAATAAACATACAAGTAATACATTGATTTTTAATGTCACTTTACAGTTATCTTTATCGTCTAAAGCACTGGAAACAAAAAGCATTGTAGTTTACCAACTTCTGAATGCTTGTCCTTCTCAATCACGTTCTTTAATATTTTCTCCTTCAGACTCTCAAAACATTTCTCCTTTATGGGCACAGAGTACTGTATCTCTGTCCCTTCAGAGCTCACTGATGTGGAAGACCGCTTTTTTTTACTATTCCCTTTGGGTAACTTTAGACTATTGGTTAAAGGCATTTCCAGATGTAAGGCATGTACATGGGACGAGGGTGCTGAAAACAAGAAGACAAATTTACTAGGCATTCGATAAAAACTGCAGCCAGCTCCCTGGCTGGGTCATACCACTAAAATGTCAAATACTACTATTACTATCACAGTTCACATAAGATTATTGAAAATGAATGCCTAGATCTCAGTCTTACATACGAGATGTTACATGCCAAAGAAAGTTTATCTATTTGGGAATTTGCATTCATTTTCTAAATAGCAACATTAGTCTAAACACACTTTGCTCTACTTAAATCTTTTTGTTTCCTTTTCATTTTCCTGTAGCAAACACCCACATCAGCAATAAGCATAAAATAGTTGATACTGTCAAAATTATTTTAATTTTTGTACCAATATGTGAACAGAAACTCTAAGCTCTTCTATGACATCTTTGGTATTCAGTATGAAACTTACACTTCAGTATGCTGCATTTTTGTTGGTTCAGTAACATTCATATCATGGTCTTTCACGTGTATATTCAATATACATTTGAATTACATGCAAAATACTATGCCGTCAGAATTCAGTATCATATGGACAATTCTCATTATTCAGTAATTCCTGGATTATTTAAGTGGGGCTTTTATCTCAATGTACATTACAAAATAACACAGCTGAACAAATGTTTATGTTAGAGACTTTCATTGATGATATTTATAATCCAATAGGACTGTGGAATTTTCAAATATTCAAACTAGAACAAAAGCTATTTGCAAAGAACACTACCAATATTGTTCAATTTGGCAACTGTATTAGTCCATACAGTGAGAGCTCTGTTTCATCTAACTGTCATAAGGGAAGTCACTTTTAGCGCCTCTTAATATAAAAAAACAACCAAAAAAAATCAGCATCCAAAAATCCTTTGCTGGTGTAGCTGTTGAACCAAAGAAAACAATTCTTGAGGAAACCTGCTACTTATCAAGATGTTAAATAAGACAAAATATGAAGGTGATCTGGAATAGGTGAGCTCCCTCTTTTACCATTTGAGTATTATGGAAACTAAAAGCTTTTAAAAACACAGTGTTAAGATACTTTGGTAAGTTCGAGAGTCTTAAGAAGATTCTGGAGGAAGCAGTAACAACATCCCGGGATGGCTCTGTGGAAAGCCCAGGCCATCCCAAAGCATCACCCGCACTAACGCTCTGGTTTGCTAACTCATGGTTCCCTCTGCTACAGGATGGAAGCAGTTTGCAGAGCAAGGAGGATGTTTTTAAAAAGTCAGAAAGTGACATTTCTCCATGTGACTATGTTATCAGGGTCCCCTTCTGCTGGGCCACCTAATTCATGAGAAAGAATCTGGTTGGGTCACTGCCATTTTCATGAAAAGCTCTGAGAAGGCCTTTTCTGAACGACCTCCGAGAATATTCAGTCCCAAGCAGTCTGTTTACATGAGTTAGTATTTAAACTTCATTATACAAAATAAATCCTGACCTCACACATTCGTATGTACTCTGTTATTACTGATGTCAATGCAAACTGCAGCACCTCAGTTTTTAACTCCAGCACAGGTGACTTGGAGTAGTCGGTGACAAAATAACTGAGAAGGTTTGGGGAAGTATCCATCATAACAGGAATCTGCTAGTCACACACACACACAAAAAACATATCTAAATGACACCACCATCTAAGCTCTATCTCTATAGTAACCAGAAAAAAGAAACTACTATTATGTCTGCATAGCCTGTTCTGTTATTCCTAGCATTGTACTTTTACTAATTAAATATTACTTAATATTAGCACTATAAAGTATATTATGCTATACATTATAAGGTTATATATAAATAATATACTGGAAATCATAGTAGATTGAGAATCACAATTTCACTTTTACCTAAACGAAGTGTTAAGGCTGGCAAACTCTTCAATTTTGAAGTGCCTAGTTATTACCCCTTACAAACAGCTCCAAAATTAAATAAAGTAGACAATTAAGAGTCTAGTGACCAGGCAACCAATCTAGCAAAACAAACATTAATCTATGAAAGTGGCTTTTATGGAGACACGACCATATTTCTAACTGTTATGTTTAATTGCCATTTTATCCCTGCAAGGAGTCTGCTGCCACCTCCACACAGTGAAACGTGGTAGGTTTGCAATAACCCCAGCAGAAAGATGCTCACAAGACTATACTAGATTTAGCTCCCTTGAGTTTAACAAATATAATAATAAATTATCCCAATGTGAAATGACTTATTTTATTACACCATACCAGGAAAACTAAGTAGCATAATTTTTTTTCACCTTTTGAATTTTCAGTGCTTAGGGTGCTGATATCAAAATACCCTGTAAATACACACTATGGATAACACTGAGCCCAGTGCAGAACGGGGCCGTGAAAGGTTCTTTCTGGCCTTCACCAACTGCCCCACAGCAGCTGCTGGAAACCTCAGGGCCAGCAGAACGACAGAAGCTGCTGAAAGCAGCATCCAAATAAGAAGCAAAATCGACTGTCGGCAGATGTTAGGAGCAGAAATAACATGTCTGTAAAGTAGTAAGAGGTTCACAAACCTTTGTTAGAGCCTAGGTAATTCTTAAGGGCAAGGTAACTAAAAAAACTGCCTGAAGTTTATTTTAAAAATGATTTTTCCCCTGGAAATTCCATATAGCAATTGTTTCTTGGTCATACTGTAGTAAATTTTTAACTACACAAAAATATACACTTTTTTTTTAAGTGTGTGATTTTTTTTGCCAATAATCAACCATATGTTACCCTGGTGGCAAAATCAGCTCCCCTGAGCTAGAACAGGGATTAACAGCTAACATGCAACAATATTTTTTCCTCCTCTTCAAATTTAAAATTCAAATTGCTTGCTGAAATTACTCTTGCTAAGCATATAACGGCCAAAAGAAAGGGCACAGAGTTATGAAAAATGATCATGAATTTAAGGAGAATGATAATTACAAAATGATCTAAGCTTCATGTAGTTAGCAGCAGAAAGCCATAGTGGTTTGAATGTATTCAGGCTGATTGTGAATTTGCAGCTTGCAGTGGAGTCAGTGATGAGAAGAGCAAATCACCTACACTTAAGCAGCCTGACAAATAAAGTGGATTCATAAACCAGTTTAGCCAAAGCAGTGCATCAGTTCAAAAATTAAATGTGAGGGCACCAGAACACCACAGTTGCTCCATGCAGGATGCAGACTGAGTTCACTGCAATGCTCTTGAACTGCCTTTACTCAATGACAAGCTGTTCATTTGGAACAGTGACTTTGGGAAAGAAATTTTGCTAATACTATAAATTGCTATATACATTTCTGCACTGCAGTATGGAAAAGTATCTATTTTCTCATTCCTTTCCTTTGAAAGGCACCAAGTGAGTAGCTTTTGAGTAAGAAGTCATTCAAATCCATCATTTTTGACAATGTAAAATTATTTTTTTGATTGGCTCATTATGTATCCTACATCAGAATTCTGTATTTTCACAGGTACAAATTACATTCCTGGGTCTAAAATAGTACCTAAATATCATGCTTCTAAATAGTATAAATGGCAGTTACTTTCAGAATGGCCAATGATCACAATAAGTTACTGAAGGCTAAATAATTTCCTTATTTTCCTAATTTCTGAAACCATCTCTTTTTCCTTACTGAATTATTCCAGAATTAAGAACATAGCAAGCCTGACTTGAGCACACTTAGCAAATTTCATGGTATTATCAAAATCTAGGAGATCAGATTTCTATACAAAGTTTTGTCCAAGTAGCTCCAACAGAATCTAAAGAAATCTCAAACATCTTAAGTTGAAAAGGATTTATAATAGTTCTTTCAGTTAAAAAAAGGAGCTAATTGCAGATGAGTCTGTATTTTACATCAGAATTCTCAAATTGTAGCATAAAAAAGCAGTGTAATGTAAACACCGAACACAATATTGTAATTACACTTAGGCAGCCAGATGTTCCTCCAAATCCAAAAAAAAAAAAAAAAAAGCTATCACTATTCCTAGTACTTTCATGCCTCGCTACAGTTGAGAAAGGAAAGCTTTGGGAACTCCTCCTGTATACATTAGCTTGCTTAAATGTTATGAATGCCACTGTTTAACAACTCCATTAGATAAAAGAAATTATAAAAAGCAATGATTCTACTCATGCTATTCAAGCGTGATGGTATTCTGTATAACTACGTGTGCTTAGGTACCTTTAATTAAGCATCTTTAGCAAAAGGTTCCAAGTGTTTTCATTTTCTGTATCTAGACCACGCAAATAGCTTTTTCATTTGTCAAATATTTTTAGTCATAAGTAAAAGGAACTATAAATAAAGCACATTATTTCTTTGGTTAAACTCAGCTGTGGTCCAAGACCAAAACCAAGCTCAATCAATAAATTGGTACAATGATATTCATTGACACATGATTGACAATGATATTCAATGACACTGACAATGAAGCGAGGCTCCAAACCAAACTACTGGAATCCCAAAACAGTCCCATGAGGGAAGCAGACAGGAAAGGAAGCACCTATGCATTAACTTATCCAAAAAATATACTTAGAAAAACCAGAGTGCGTTAAATTTGCAATAACTGAAATGAGTTCTAATTAAAAAGCTGCAGATAGTAGCTATGTGTTTCTTTTATGTTTTTGTTCTTCAGCTGAGCAAATATGGAGCCTCAAAAGCACTTCTCTTAGTGGCAGAAGACATGAGATGAAAGGGCTTTTGCAGAAGAAATCTTCCCAGGAATCTGATTTGACTATTTGGCAGTACAGAAAAGGCAAGCCAAGATTATTTTGTTTTGCTTGAAAAATTAAGTAATTTTTTAAAAGCTTATATACTTCATTAGAAATCCTTATCATCCTTAATTTCTCAAAATAGTTGCATAAAATAATTTACGAGTTTTAATACTTAAAAAAAAAGCCTTTAGAAAGAAGTGCTACTTTGTATATGCACTCTGTGTAGGAATAAGTCAGATTCACCTTAAAGTATGTTACAGAAAGTGCCAATGCAGTTCCAAGATAGTGAGAAACAGAGAATCCAGATGGACCTCCCAGGAAGAAGTGAGAAGTTTGCGGGGGAAAAAAAAAGTCTATCCCTTCTTTCTGTGTGACTGAATACATATATTTGAACCCTCTAACTATAAACTAACTGCTTGTAAACTAAATCTCTTTACCTGACGCTGTTGTAGCTACTCTTCCATCAGTTACTGCTTTGGAAGAAAGATATGTAATCATCTGAATATCTTCCTTTTCTTTACTGGGATATTCATTACGGAAAGTGGATTCTGTGGATAATGGTGATGCGACTTCCGAACTACGGCTTAAGTCAAGAGGGAGACATGGTCCACGCTTCTCAAGTGACATATGAGCAACATCAGGTACTACATAAAAGAAAGAATGTAATATTAAAAAAAATACATAGGCCCAATAAATAACAGTTCGGGTTGTGGTATTACATAACATACAAACGGAACACAGCTATAACTACAGTTAGTCAAAATACCCCGTTAGGTGAGAATCATCTAATCTTTACGATTTCTCTTTGGTTGTTTTTTATTAGATTAAGATACATTACCCTCCAGTTTTGATGGCTGTTGATTTTGAGCCCTGATGGAGAACACTTTTCCATCAGTAACTGAAGAGGGAGAAGAAACTCTTTCTACAGAATCATCAGGCAACGAGCAAGTGGCTAAACGCTGAGATCTCCTCCTCCGCTGGCTATGTTTGTAGGATCTAGGGGAATTCAGTGGCTGTGATGGACCTAAAAAGAGATCTTTCAATGTTCATGAAGCACAGATACACACCATAACCTTACCGTAGTGCTTTAGAGATCTAGAGGTGGGAAGTGTTTTAAATAGCTCTCATCTGCAGAACTAATAATCACAACAGTAACTGGTAAATAATTAAAAACTATGATTACCAGAAAAAAAAATATGTCCGAGACATGATTTTAGCTTTTCCTTATCATACATATTCTAGGGTATCTACTTTCCCACTAATAAGCAAAATCATCCCCAAAAAACATGTGAGCAGACCTCTTACAAAGGAGTAGGGCAATAGAGTTTTGTAGTATCCAATCCCAGTTAAATAAATCATCACAATTAAATATCTAAAAAGTCAGGAATATTATTAACATACAACTTTAAAAATAAGTAAGCAAAAGCAGCGATTTACAGCTGATTTCCCAATTTTCTGCTAACCTCATATCAATACCCCAACTGTACTTAAAACGTACACTGTCAGTGCACAACATTGCAAAAGGTCCAAGGAACCTCGTTTAAAGAAAAAATTAACAGAAAAAAAAATGGGGGATTGATATAGGATATTATAGGCCTGATTCGTTAAAAAGAGAAAACTATGCACAGACATCCCTAAACCACTCCCTTCTTCCATAGCTTCATAACTCTGCCTTGGAAAAATACCAACTCATATATTATTACATAGCAAGTCACTCTTTCCTCCTACAGATGGTTTTGAGAGTCAAAGATGAGCAAATTAAAAATAAAGACACAGCAAAGAAGAATTAAATTTCCATTTGAGTTGGTTAAAGCATGAAAGCCACTGCCTTAAATACATCACTACAAGGTCTAAGTTATTAAGTTAGCAATAATAAAATTAGTTTGTCTTTCAAATATTTCTAAAGAAAAGTTTAACTTCAGTCAAAAGTGCAGATATCCTCACAGATACTTACTTACCATCATCAGGGCAGGGTGGGGAAGGCACTCTAGTGTAAATGACTAGTATTTTGTGGGGACACTTAAAGATACAACCTATACCAATCTTTCCTGAATAAACACACAACTCAATTTGCTAACCTCCCTTTCCCATTCATTTAAAGGTCCTTGTGAGAAAAGATTAGAAGAGCGAGCTATGTCCTACAGGAAGGTATCAACTAGAGCCTAAAGGAGCATATATGATGCAGGTAAATTCTTCAGTCCTTATTTTAATCATTGCTCTAAAAGTAAGGCAAAAACCTTAGCTTTTGATTTACAGCACCCCGTATCTTCTGACAACAAACAGCTTGTTTTACAAGGTCTGATTGAAGACTGAAAATTGAAGAAAAACTATATAAAAAAAAACACATTGGCTTACACAAAATATTTCAATTAAAAAAAAATATAGCCCACTTAAAGATGCAGCATATAGTTTTCCCTTTTCTTCTACCAACCAGTATTTTGGTACTTTGCAGGTCAGTCACACATGTTATGAGGCTGAACACCTATGGTACCTTCATGAGCTGCACAAAATGGACCTTATCATTTCCTCCTCACCACAGATCTTGAACTCATCTTTTCTTTCATGTCATATTTGGAGAAAGTGTCACATAAGATAAGGAATACTGGTATAGTATCTCAGCCCGCTGAATGCAGAGTTTCTCAGAAAGCGAAAGATCCACAACCAAGAGCATGTCTTTTTCTTTTTAATGAATCAGGCCCCTTCAGAGGAGAAGTTTGATTTTTCCTCCATCACTGTGGAGATTTAAACTACAGTGGAACTCGACCATTAAAAGCCCTAAATGAGTTATGTCTGGAAGAGTAATTTGTACACCTTAGTATGTGACTTGACTTTTAAAAATACTAAGATAAACCTAATTCTCCACTTAAGACTTCTTTTTTAAGCAGACTCATTTGCAAAAGCAGACTTATTTTTAAAAGCAACACTGATTTACAATCAAAAATATTTTTTCTGTATAACTTATAAGTAATTATGGTATTTTTTAAAATATCTGTGCTCACTAGTTTTATTTATCACGGAAGAAGGAAGCTGAGACACCAGCGTCAAATCCTCGACTTGTATTAACTCTGGGGAAAGTGGTGATTTAGGGGGTTTTATACACCCAGAAGAATCTCCAGATTCTTGTTTGCATTTCTTGCTGCGAGCCTTTCCTGAAGACAAAGTTGAGGATAACAGTGCAGGTTTCTGAATGCTGGCAGAACTGCTAATATCAGCTTCATTTTTTTTCTGACTTTGTGGTTTAGGTGAAATCTCCTGAATAAATAATAAAAAATTGATATTTTTATTTCGGTTTCTTCACTGTAGTTGTATTCTACTTTGATCTTTTAAAGTAACTTTAGAATTCAAAACACATTTTAAAGCAACAGTTAATATTTTCAATACAAGTGAAAAATATATTCAAATCACAGTTTTAAAGGGGCACTGTCAATTATTTTCAGTATTCAAAATACCTTCTTTATCGTTATTTGAAATATCTATAGAAACCCTGAGAACAAAACTGTTTGCTTATATCCCCATTCAGAAACTCTATCAAGATCTTTTCAGTTTCTGTCTCTTTCATATTCACGGTAGACCACAAATGGAGTGACAAACAATAATTTGGAGAACACTATCATTAAAAGTTAGAATAAAGAAATAAAGATGATCATTTTAAAAAACTGCCTCAAGAAAAAAATAGTTTTTAATTTGATGTCTAAGACAAATTTTAGGAAAAAGAAACATGAAAAAGTTGACAATGCTCCTTTAAGAAAAATCTCAGAACAATTTAAAAAAAACCCAAGTACTGAACACAACCCTTTTAGTGCTGGGAGTCTGGATTTCGCCACATAAAATGCTTTGTGCAAATCACAACTTCTAGCACCACAGGGTTAAATAGATAACTATCTGTGGAGAAAAATGAGCAGATAAAGAGTTAAAACACTTTTTGGGAAAAAAAATATGGTGCAACTTCCTAATAATACCAGCTTTCATTCTTTTTTGTTAATACATATAATGAAACGTTATTTTTATGCAATTCACATGCATTGACAGACATTAGCATAGTATTTTTTACCTAGAAAGAAGTCCTGCCTATTTTACTGGATAAGCTGTGCAAGAGTTACAACTTTCCCAGTAATGGCAAACTATGGTACCCAAATACAATTTCTTAAATCTGTCCCCTCTCTTATCCCAGTTAACACAGCACAGTGTCACCTAGTAAAAACAGAATTATCAAAGCAGAAAAATATTTTAGAATATGTGCACCACTTAGTCCAAACTAAACCGAAATGTCACACCCCTGATGATTCCAGGGTATTATTCAGGTTTTTTAGTATAAACGACAGCTTCATTTTCCACTGGAACATGGAAAGTGCCGGCGGAAACCAACATCAATGCACATTGTATGTACACAAAAAAAGCACCCATGAATGCTATATGAATAGCTTATATAGAACCATATAAAGATCCAGTGAAAAATGTCCCCTTCAGCAGACATCAGTACTATCTTGAGTAACTCCAATATACACACGTATTAAGTGTACTTTATTCATTAAAAAAAAGAAATTCCATAAACTGTGGAGTATATCTATGCTGGTTATAAAAGGTATTACCAGAAATTAATTAGAGCCATAACTTGTAAATAAACAATTTTATTGTTCATCTTCACAGATGTGAAAGACAGTACTACAGCATCCATTACTTTCAAATTACAAAGTTTTTTAAACAAGATTAAAAAATTAAATTAATATTTTGATAAGGTGCTTAACCTTTTAACAGGACAAATTAACATTAAAAACCTTAAAGACTTAATACTATTCATCTAAGCAGGTGTTGGTCAAAAGGAAAGATAGCATAACCTACCCTAATACAGTTAAATATACTACTGTATCTGCACCTAATTGTCTGAGGTTTCAGGTTCAAAAAAACGTAAACTAAAAAATATATATAAATATAAATAAAATATACTTCCATCAGCAAAGTAAGCTTCCGGCTGTTGGACTGAATATTCTACCATGTTCCGTATTACAATATTAAAAAAAACAAGTAAACAAACAAAAAAATCCCCAAAACTCAGGATATTTTACCCATCTAATTTTATAGCTGTAGCAGACAAAACTTCCAATTAAGGGCTGCCAGCTTTGCTATTGGAAAATGTTTTTGGGAATCTGTAACTCTGCCAATTTTAATTTGATTTGGGCAGGAACTTAGTGAAGAAAAGCTTTAAGCTCATAATTGTACCCCACCTATATAGATAACCATTTAAATATTTGTGGGGCTTCTGTTTTTAGACAGAAGGGAATAAAAACAACAGTTTGGGATTTTAGATGCCTCTTAGAAAGAGCTTACTAGTATTTCCAAAATTTTTTTTCAGACCATTAGCATGTAAACAATGACAGAGACATCTGTATTTTTATTTCTAATCAACAAAACAGAAACAGCTGAGTTACTAAGCCAAAGAAATAACAAAAGGTTTTTAATAAATATGCACTGCAGTTTATACTGTTGCATACACAGTCTATGTAAACCACAAAGCCCCATTCATCTCAATGGGATTCTGCAAGGTAAGATTTACATTGTAATGATTCCTCCAGAAACAACATGCCCTCAGCCATTTCACAGTTTTTTGCACTTTGAAAATATTACACACAATAGCAGTAGGTCATAGCATCTTCCATATGCAAAAATTTGAGAAATGGAATGTCATGTCAATACACTGTAAACCTTTATGCAAAATATCAGTCAATGCATTGGCACTGCTGTGGCTCAGGCAGCCGTGACAGTGACTGCATTAAAAACAAAGTAATGTTCCATTGACAGCACTCGCATCCAATGTGGTATCAATGGAAAAGAAACACAGCAACATAATTATATATCAACTCTAAAAAACAGTACAACCAAAATATCAAGAAAGTTTGGGGTAGGGAGTGCTTATAGAGTGTGCCGAGGTTTAAGAATAGAAGTGCTTTTTTTAAGAAGTGCATGAAGCAAGGCTGTTTTATTTAAACACTATTAATGAATGAAAATTAATACAAAAAAGCTGTATTAAAACTACATTAAGGCTCTGATTTATAGCAAGGCAAAGCAAAGATGTCCAGCATCAAGACTACTTTTCATCCTTAGCTTGCTTTACTGTGCTTAAGCATTCAGCCCTTTTGATATGCACAATAACGTTGAGTCAAGCAATGCCTGAACACAATGGAATAAGCCAAAGACAAAGTGGCAGCCTTTAAGTGCTGCAAATATGCAGATTTAAAAATCAGACCCTTAATATTATTTAAAAGTTTCTTTTTTGTATTTATTAAAATACACACCCTAGCAAAATGTATGGCTCATTGAGAAGTTCAGAAAACACAAACAGTCTACAACACCTATTCTTACAATATAAAAGAAACTTCTTATAAAAGAAGTTTTACTCGATGTCAAAAACCTGTTGCGAACACAAATTAAATTTGTTTAAGGGTCTTCTCCTAAGCCAGTCATGGTCATAATTCCAGCTATAAATTCTATCTTGGGAAACTGGTCTCCTAATTTTTGTTTCATGGTTATTTCTTGCTTCTGTTTTTTTTATTAGTTTCTTATATGAAAGTTCATTACCGAAACTCAAGTTAACTCTGCGGTTTGAGGCAATTAAAAACCATACATCTGGCTATGAGGAAATGTAAACATAAGATTTGAGTTTCAGTTCCCTATTATATATGAAGGGGTTAATTTTAGTGTTGTAGGTACTACACCTCCATGGCACACTCCAGTGGGAATCTTGCAAAAGAATCAAACTCTACCATTTCATACCTGCTCCAGGACTGGAGCTGTTTCTTTGTTGCCTTCCTTTTTTTCAGCACCATCCGCAACAACAGCTTTGGATGCCAACAAACCTTAGGAGAAAAATTGCAGAGATTTTCATTTAGAAAAAGCTTGTGAGAAGAATTTGTGGAAAATAAAACAAGAGGCAAGAGAAGAAATATGAAGCATTTGCATTTCTAATATAATTGTCTCTGAAACAGCTCTACACAAAGTTAAATGGGATAAATTGGAAGAAACAACTTCCCAGGATGGCTGAGTTATCATGAGACACATTTTTCTGACATGTCCTCTAGCAATACAAAAACATCATATCAACAGTCATAAAATAATACCTCACCATTGGGAAGTGCTTGGGCTTTAAAACCCAGCGAATAAACCTTAAATGATTTTATAGAAAATCTTTTCTTCCTTTCATCCCTTCTGGGCTTCAACACATTCCCATAAGGCAAAAGTGTTTAGAATATTTGCGGGGAAAGAGGGAGTCCAGGAAAAATAAATTGTGATATTTTGTTAGAGATGTCAATTTTTTCTGTTTCTCACAAGAATTTTTCAATTCATTTTTCATTTACTTCCTTCAGTTTCCTTGCAAGCAAATATTTTTGAAAGCTTTTTCAGAAGACCATCTTCAAAGCAAGAATTGCAAAGTACTATGATTTTACGTCTAAAGAAGTAAATAACTCCAAAACAGAAACTTACTTAGCCCTAGGATAGTAATATAAATATTATCTGAAAAAAAATTAATTCTGTGTTAGATTTCATGAATGATACTCTTGCATACAACTTAACCTCTGCAACTCTAATTATCTTTCTTAATTCTTGGTTGATTCTTACTTGATTTATACATGTTCTTTATTTTGATCTCTATCACAGAAAAACAAAATAATTTTCAAAATTAAGTGAAATATGTTTTTACATATTAGATAATGATGTACAGGCTAGAATGCAACTGCTGAAGTTCTACAAAATTTCAGTAACAGTGATTTGGGAAAAATAAATCCCTCATAGTTGTCCTGTATCTGATCTTTGCAGCAAAACTGAAAAGATGTTATAGTTGGGGCGTAATTTGAAGACACATATGAATAAGGCAGGGCTACTTTTCAGAAAGGCTTTCTCTGTATTTTCATGTCTGTAGTAACAAGTCTCCCCAAGGTGCAAAACAAATTAAGAAAGTACCTCGTGCTTGATTCCTGAAAATGCTCCCAGATGAACCTGAACACTGTCTGTGCTAACATAAATATGAAGATAACTTCCTGTCTGAGAGTGCTTGAAGAAGTCTCAAGCTATAATGACTCAATTATCTACTTCAAGAGTTTTTTTTTTTTTCTCCCTATCTAGAAACTCAGGGTTCAGAAAGGACAACCACAGCTCAGAAGCTGACTTAAATTCTGGCAGACCTGGGAACATACAGCCCTCCTTATTTTCTTCTTCCCATGAGGTATATTATTACCCAAACAACATGGCTGTAGAGAACAAGCACCTACAAGCATCAGGACTCTCACTAGACCAGCTCTGGTCAGCAACAGTAGACAAGAAATAAAAAGCATGGTGCAGAACAAGCATTTTGTTCTGTTAGCTCATTGCAGATATTAATTGTTCTCTTTAATAACACTGTATTGGGAAATGTGGAAACAAACATTCCAACAAAAGTAAAAGTTAGCTGGAGAGAGATTAACATCTTCTTAATGGTGATAACATTAAACTTCTGGAAACATTTTCACTCAGAGTAGCCGCAGCAGAACTGAGCAATATTTTTTACCAGGTGATCAAAGAACATTGGGGAAGCTGCTGTCCTTACAGCAGACAGGATAAAGGAATAAACATTCGACAAACAAATACTGAATCTTCAACTGAAATTCCAAGAGAGTTCCCTTCAAAGAGCCTGTACAACCAAATTATTTGCTCTACATTTATTTACTTGCTCAATGTAATTCCTAAGATATCTGGTAAGTGGTGATGGAACAGCTCATGCTAGATGCCATCTCTGAACACATGGAAGACAAGAGGGTGATCAGGATTCAGCATGGATTCACAAAGGGGAAATCATGCTCAATCAACCTGATAGCCTTCTGTGATGGAATGACTGGCTGGATAGATGAGGAGAGAGCAGTGCATGTTGTCTACCTTGACTTCAGCAAAGCTTTTGACACTGTCTCCACTAACACCACCACAGGTAAGTTTAGGAAATGTGGATTAGATGAGAGGACAGTGAGATGGATTAAAAACTGTCTGAAGGGCAGTGCTCAGAGGGTTGCAGTCAGTGACATAGTCTAAGTGGAGGCCTGGAGATAGTGGTAGCCCCCAGGGGTCAATACTGCGTCCAGTCTTGCTCAACTTATTGATGAAGGAATGGAGTGCACCTCAAACCTCTCAGCAAGGTTGCTGATGATACAAAACTGAGTAGCTGACACAACAGAGGACTGTGCTGCCATTCAGAGGGACCAGGCCAGGCTGGGGCGTTAGTGTGGAGAGGAGCCTCATGAGGTTCAAGGCAGGTGCAGGGTGTTGCAGATAGCAATAACCATATGGCCAGGTACAGCTGGGAGTTCTGGTAGGCATCAAGCTGACCATGAGCCAGCCCTTGTGGGGAAGAAGGTCCATAGTAGCCTAGGGTGCCTTAGGAAGAGCTGCCAGCAGGTCGAGGGAGATGCTACTGCCCCTCTTCCAGCCCTGGTGAGGGCTGTGTGCAGGTCTGGGCTCCCCTGAGCAAGAGAGACAGGGAGCTAGTGGAGAGCAGCCAGGGCAAGGCTACAAAGGCGAGGAGGGAACTGGAGCATCGCAACTATGAGAAGAGACCGAGAGCACGGGATCTGTTTAGCCTAGAGTCAGGGCTAAGCAGGGAATCTTATCAGGGTGTACACAAATATTTCAAGGATTGTCAAGCGGATGGATGGCGCCAGCAATAGAAAAACAGGCAGTGGACACAAACTGAAACAGAGGCAGCTCCATCTGAATATGAGGAAAATCTCAACTGTGAGGGTGACAAAGCACTGGAACAGATTCCCCGGAGATACTGTGTATTCAAGGAGATATCGCAAAGATATTCCAAAGAGCTTGGATGCAATCCTCTGCAATGTACTCTAGGTGACCCTGCTTGTGCAGGGGGGTCCCTTCTAACCCCCATCTTTCTCTGATTGCCAACCCCCATCTTTTTCTGATTGAGGACATGAATGTTTTCTAAGAGTTACAATGCTTTATTGTTCCCTTGTGGCCATTTGGATGGGTACACCCATCACAAGCATCACCCTTCAAACCAAGGCTTCCTTCAAACCAAGTAAAACTCATGATGGAAACAAAACATAAACATAAAACATTCAAGCGTAAGTTAGCACATAGCAAGAGGAAGTGTGATCATTAGGAGTTACATTTTCAAAACTTCTCCATTCTATGTAGCAATAAACAAAAGTACAATATGATCGGCAAATGCGGGTGCTACTTTGAAAACAGTTCAATGCATACATTAACTACCACATATAACAAATTTGGGTTTGGAATTAAAGGTTTAATACACTCTCACCAAATGATAATACAACCTTGGTTAGTAGAGAAAGTTTTTCAGAGACAAATAAGTCTTTTTAAATAGATAACTCAATAGCTGCAGCATCTGTTGTCTAATTATTGAATTGGTCTATACAAGTCCATTTGTGATAGGCACATATTTCAATAAGTATTGAAAAATACCATTTCTGGAACCACAGGCTTTTCATAGAAAAATACCATTTCTAGAACTAGCTTCTGGTATCTTCTGCTATACCTTATCCTTTCGCTGCTTGGCGGCAGTTAAGTTGGGATTTAACCAGGGAAGTAAGCAAAATGAGCAGACTAGTAATCAGTCATCCATTAACCCAAACCAATACAAAAGAAGAAGCCTTCCAGAAACTGATATTCTGGAGACTGAAAGTATTTTTTTCTAAGTATATGAAAAGTATCATCTTCAAACCATGCGCCGTATTGTCTCATTTCACTCTTTTAGTTTAAAAACACCGATTAACAGAGATTGAAATAGATATACGCTCACAGGAAAACTGACTAAATCTTCTCACCTGATTTACAAAAGGTGGCATCAGCAGAAACAAGTCTGTAAAAGCCCATCATGCAGTTTAGTAAACTGCAGCATCTCACATAAGGAAAAGCTGAGAGAGATGGGATTTTTCAGTCTGGAGAAGAGAAGGCTGAGGAGGTATTTGGGGTGTGATGAGGATGAGGCTAGTCTCTCCTCAGTTGTGACCAGCAAGAGGACAAGAGAAAACAGGCACAAACTGAAACACTGGAAGTTCTGCCTGAATGTAAGGAGAGGCTTCTTTATTGTGAGGGTAACAGAGCACTGGAACAATTACCCAGAGAGGTTGTAGAGTCTCCATCCTCGGATATACTCAAAAACTATTTGCACAGGGTTCTGAGCCAGGTGCTCTGACACTGCTTGAGTAGGGAAGTTGGACTAGATCCCCATAGCGCTCTTCCAGTCTCAACTGTTCTGTAATTCTGTGAGTTTAGCTTAAAAATATTTTATAACGCTATGTTTTCATTTAATATCCTTGAGTAATAAATAAAGCACAGATGCTTTAGATACTGCCAGACCCTTTTAGCTCTTATTTCAATTAATATCGAGGCTTTATACTTAATTGTAAATCTTTCCGCTACCATTTTATATTATGGCAAACTAGAATAGAACACTTGATTTTCCCAAATGAGTAACAACATGTAACTCATGACTGTCAAGAACTTGTGCAATTGTCAAATTCACCTTTTAATGAGTAATGGGACAAGTGGAGTTAAAGTACACATGTGCAAGAAATTAATTTGATTGTATTTTTAATTTGCTAGGAAGATTCTGACTAGAAATCCTTCTTTGAATTCATAAATAAATTTGATTTTATTACTACTTCCACATTGCCTTAAACACCAAACTAGAACAGTTACTATTTGCCCAATAAATGTGCTTTTATTGATCAGCTTGAGTAGCTTTTATGTAAACATGTGTATTTCAATGCATTAAAAATGAATAAATATCTTAGCAACAACAACTAAGAAAGGAAGTTTACCAGTGATCTTGTTAAGACGAGCTCTCTTTGCCTGAAACGAGTTGCCCAGATTACTTTTCCTCTTGTGGGATAATGTGCTCTCTGCTTGCACAAAGGCCATCTTTGGAACATCCACTACAGGAAAGCCTACTGTTAAACAAAAGGGAAATCTATTAGTTCACAAAACTAAAATATTTTCATATTTCAGAACAGCTATTACATTTTAATAACTATAAAATTAGTTGCTGTATTGTAACTGACACATTCTAAAGACTTATAGTCTTTAGACTATAGTCTGAAGTGTTAAATGTCAACTAATTTAAAATAGCAATAGCAATTAAAATAGCAATTTTTGCTATTTTCGGGGCCAAACTCTTCTCCGAGGTGGCCAGTGACAGGACAAGGGGTAACAGGTACAAGTTGAAACACAGGAAGTTCCACCTCCATGTGAGGAAGAACTTCTTTCCTGTGAGGGTGACAGAGCCCTGGCACAGGCTGCCCAGAGAAGTTGTGGAGTCTCCTTCTCTGGAGATCTTTCAAACCCATCTGGATGCCACCCTGTGCGACGTGCTCTGGGTGTCCCTGCTGGAGCAGGGAGGTTGGACCAGATGATCTTGAGAGGTCCCTTCCAATCTCAACCATTCTGTGACTCTGATTTTTACTCTTTGTAATGAGAAGTACAATAATAGATCATTAAAATGAACACACTTTTAATCAACCTTGGAAAAGTCTCTACTACTGCTGAATCATCCTCCACATTGGAAAAGTTATCTTAATCTCTAGGAGCATCTGACAGTTAACAGAAGATCCAGGTATTGGAACCAGAACACAGTGTCATTCAAAAACCTATATTTTATTCTTACAAGTGGACAGAAGTTTGGCAAAAAGGAAAAAGAAAAAAAGTTTCTTATATTCTTAAGGGCATTTAATTATCTTACTAATCAGTTAACAATGCTATTTCATCTTTTATATATTTGTTTTTACCAAACGTGTCACTAGATGTAGGTTCCTCTTCCTTTTTTTGGACTTCCTGCATGATTGTAGAGGTTGAGGTTTCTTCCTTTTTTGAAGGAACTTTTAGCCACTTTCTTTCCTCCTTATCTTTATTGCTGTTTGCGCTGGTTCTAGGTTTACTTCCTGCTTTGTTCTTGGCTGCTGCTGCTGCAGCAGCTTTAACCAAAGCTATCCAATCCTCCAAGAAGGAAAAAAAGGTAAAAATTAAACACAGGTTAAAACTCAAATGCAATGTATTTATAAACCCAGTGAATTTCATCTAGAAACGTTCCAAAGCAGTAGAATATAATTTTATAACTAGTACTCTAGAAGTGGCAAAAACATGTCCCCAAATTGCCTGTATAAATTTGAAGTATTATCCGTATGATATGTGGATAAAGAGGGAAAAAAAAAACGCTTCAGAAGGACATTGGATACAGAATTCTAGCTGCACTAGTTCCCTACAGCCTCTTTTACATCTTACAGATTTAGAAACCAAGAGCTACCAAACCCAAACCAACCACTGATGTTACTGCCTTTCCTGCTGTGGCATACATCAATTGCACTGTTGCTCAAATTTAACTGCTATTCAAAACTACAATAAGCCTTAAAAATAGTCCAGAAAACTTCATGATATATGGACAGAGCTCTTCTGAGTTAGATTCATGAAGCACTGACAAAGCTCTTATACCTTTTTTTCGGCAGTAACTACAGGTAACATTCTTTTTTATTTTTCACATCTCATTTCATAATTTCAATAAAGCTCTCCAACACAGTTTGATTTTACAATACACATTTAAGGTGATTGAGGAGTACCATTTAAAAAATGGTTAATTTGACCATAGATCAACATCCAAGGAATAAAGAGGAGAAATTAGAGATAAATTCATCTAACCTTAGAAATGTAAATGAAGCCTCTAGTCACTCTATACAGAAGGAGAGAACTAAACACCTTCAAAGGCCAAGCCAAGGTGCTTCCATTAGACCTGATGTCTCGCAAGTGTCAGGGATCGACCAAATCAAATCAAGAGCAATGTTTACAATCCAGTTGTAATAAATATCTGAATGTGTTTTTGAAGAACAACTAGCTTACTACAGAGATTTGGCTCCAAGAGTATTTTAGGTTTGTTGAGCCAAATATAAAAACAACCCTTACAATAAGAACTCCATTTGTCAATTTTTTGCATGAATACTTTAAAAATATCTTTTCAACATTAAACCATATTTTACCCTGGCCTGTTTCCTCACTGTTATGTTATCATATAAGATACCTGAAGTACCTTTGTTTTTATAAATCTTGTTTCATACAAAACATATATATTTTTTCTCCACTCAGGAGATTCTACAAATCTTTTAAATTTCAGTTCTACTGGGGTTTCTTTGGATGTATGAGAAGAGCATAACATGAGTTAAATACCCGTTACTTTTTCCTGTGTTATGCTTTTCCTTTTACAAAGCTGAATAAATCATTCGCTGCTTTGTGTGAAGTACCCAACTATATGGTGCCCAACTAATGCACTTCAAAAAAAAAAGAAAATGTTTTAGTCCCTCTAACGTGAAGTTTTTCACGTCCAAATTGTCAAAGCAAGATGCTTATGCTCACGTTAGCTGGTAGGAAAACAGCCTGGAAGGGGTTTGGGAATGGCTGCACAGCAGGCGGCTCCCAAAGCCATTTAGTGCTGTGCCAGCCACCAAGAACCCATCTAACTGCTAGATGCAGAGCCAACCTCTTGCCTGGCCAACCAAAGAGAGTATAGTAGCTCCAGGGCACCCAGAGCCATCTAGCAGGTGGAAAACAAAAACAAACAAACAAAGGCATGTTGGTGGGCAGATAGGGGACCTGATCATAGCATTGTACTGTGCTCTGGCCAAGGGCTGAAGAGGATCCGTAATGTTGCTGGAGCTTGGATCATTAAGTGGAGGGAGAAGAGAAAGTGCAGCCAGCAGCAAAGTAGCTTAACAGCTTTTCCAGTGTCAGTCAGGACAGGCACCCTGAAGTCAAGGAGGATTTCAAGCTTCAAGGGACACACTGAGCTAAGCGTCCTGGTTTAACTGTAACTGTTACTGTGCAACATAAGTTTTTATTTTCAGGATTTGGTTACTTCACACATGGCACTTACAAAGGGTGGCAAGACACGCAAAAATGAAACAAAGTTACACACTGAGAAGCCACAGCAAAGAGGTGTTATTTATGGTGACATTTAGGCTTTTTCTCTTAGATTATTTTTTAAAAAAATAAATTCAGCGAAGAGAATTGGCTGGAAAAATATGTAGGTCCATTTTTAGACTGGCTGAACAAAAACACAGAAATGACATAAAATTTCTGCTTTTCAACTCTTAACTCCTGCTGAGTAAGTAACCTCACCTGGGAGAACTATCTAAACATCTGAGATGCTAAGGTGATCAGCCATCTTCTGGGGGATTGAGGATCTTCTACTTGCTATCACAAGAAGAGGTGATTCTATTAAAGGTGTATTCCTGACCCCTTTTTATTCTTTAAATAGGAATTGTTAGAAAGTTTTAACAAATAAAAGGGAGAAGCTAGAAAAGAGGGAAACTAAATCAGAGAGAAAACCGAAATCTCTCTTTAGCTAGGGCCACAATAAGGTATCTACTGTGTTAACCACAGTAGGAGGACACTATCACATTCATTGCATAAACTATTCATAAATCTTCAGCAGCAGGTTGTATGTTCAGTATGTTGTATGTTCAGTAAACCCAAAGCCCAGGACTAAAACAGGAGCACATTATGAAGAAATTAAATTTCTCCTAAAGTAAGTTTCTCCTACTTCTCTCTAGTGCTCCAACTTCAGCTCTTTAGCAGTTGTGGTATTCTAATTCTTCAAAAGGCTCACATCCAACTCGATTTCCTCCTTTCTCACAGAATCTCACCACAGTGGATGTTTCTCCTTTTTAAAAGCTGTATTTCTCCTTTTCCACTCCTAAGGCACATCTTTTAAGTAAGTAAAGAAAGTTGGCAGGAGAGAAGTTACAGGACACTGTAGTTAAAAGTCAAACTTTTACCTTATGATTACTGTGAAAAAAAATTATCGTGTTTATTAGATTCACTAAACCAAAGCACAGGAAATTTGCACAATCAACAAATTAGTAGTAGCAATCCAACACCCTTATACATCAATTAGCAAACTATTTTTAAAATATTCCATTGCATAAGTTTAAACCCGCAACAGTAGAAAGGCAAGAACAGGATTGTTTCTAAAAGCCAGCCATTGTGCCAGTTGCAGATTTCACATCATTCATTCACCAACCTACAACCACCACCTCTGCTTTGCACCTCTGTGGTGCCATCGCTTCGGTTGTTTTTCCTCTCCTGACACTCCACAGCTCCCAGCTCTCACGCACTCATGCACACACATACGCAGAGCACCACCAACCTATTGACTGTCTGATGCCTAATCAAGGCTGGACTCCTCACTCTCACCTTTCACGTCTAAGCAGTCTGTCCCACCTACATCTTGGCTCACACTGCTTCCTGTCATATCTTCTTTTTCCCTCTGTCCCCATCATAAATCCACGCTTTTTCCTCAGCTTCCTCTTCCTGGGTGCCAAGTCCCCTCCCTCTCCTTCAAAACCCTCCTCAAAACTCACTTCTTTTGGTTCGATTTCCGTCACTAATCTCAGCTCCGGCGCTATCTGCTCCCTCTCGCGCGCCTAATTACATCGAAGATAAAACAAAAAACATGAAACAGAAAAATTAAGTTATCTGAATACTTCATATGTGCTCTAACAAGGGCAGTCTCAATAACCCCATCTTTCATTTTCCCTCTGTGCTACTTTAGCCATATTTCCATGTTATTTCAATTAATTTGAGCTTCCCGCAGAGAAATGCAGCCCATAGTCTCCGTTCATTGATCTACACAAGTATTTTCATTCTTAAAATTTTTTGCTTTCCACCCTCAACAGCTGAGGTTTATAAAAACAGATCTGCAACTCAAAAATTGAGTTTGAATGTTAGCGTCTATAATCCCTTTAAGAACAATAAGCTCAAATTGTTGTCAGTATCATTACATTTATTGACAAAATAAATGTGTCTAATATAGATAATCTAATGTGTGCATCTAATTGATAATCTAATTAGATCATGCCTCTGGAGGTCATAATCACTGCTTTTGCTCTCTTGGTCAGATGCAGCCAGTCACACACTTTCTTTTAGTAAGACTGAGAACTGGAATATTAATGCTTGTATAAAAATTCATGTTGACACGTTTGTTTATAAGTATTTTCTACCACTAATATTAATTAACAAAGAAGTCTATATCCCTCTTCAGAGTTATGAAGTTTCTGCACAATTAAAACATAACTTCCAAAATAGACCTTTCATTAAGCTTGCTAATATTCTACAATTTAAAGAATTTCTTAAACTTAAGATATATCTCTTAAAAATTATTCTCCTTTGGAAAAAGACAGAAATAAGCTGTAGGTTCAGAGCTAGGCATGAAATGTCAGATCTGCCAACTGCACTTTCTCATATCAAATTATATTCTTGGCATTTTCAGGCTATAAATCATTTCTAATAAATGTGTTCACATAGAAGAACAAGCTATAAACCTCAAAACATTCATTTCAGTTTGAGGTTTTAGCTTAGACCAATCTCAGATGATTTTTCAAACAAAATCTTAGATTACATTATTATTAAAGTCACAAAAGTATTTTGAAAGGCAAATATTTTTGCCATAGCATAATGACATAGAGATGTCGCAGAAGAGTTTTGTCTCTGAAAGCTACAGAACTTTGTGCCTATCTCTAATTTTGCACAATGAAATACTAAGTATAATATCAATTAGTGCGGCAGGAAGCATATCTGGCACTCCCATTGCTGCAAGAGAGCCTTGAAAAATATAAAACTATGACAAGAAGTGTTAAGTTTGGCCCACTCTTTCTCAAGACTTCACTGAAGCTACCTACACTCAGCCACTGAAATGCATGATCCTGATGCCATCATTCTCAACCACAAAAGAAAATTCGGGATTCTAAGATGAGCTGGGCTGCCACTCAGCATATCTGGGTATCAACATGGTAGCTACCCAGCATCCTTAGAAACTAAATCTATTTTTAAATTTAAGCTGAAAATGCCTGTGGTCTAAAAGCAACAACTCAGGACTAGACACCGAATGGCTGTCTAGAAAAAGCACAGGACTAGAAGGGGACTTCTTCACGTTAACAAAGAAAGGCTGTTTTACCCCAGTTGCAAACATGTTTACCACATTTTTCTTTTCAGGAAGTCAAAGGAAACACTCTAGCTTTCTAACTTACTGTCATAATGAAAATATTAATTGAGATACTACACACTGATTTAACAGAATTTTTGTTATACTGCAGCAAGAAGCCAGAGGTAGCCTGAATGCAGGCTTCACTTTTAGCCTCTCTAAGAAAAGGTGGGTTAAACACTGCAGGTGTTGCCTGCACAGTGTTCCAGGGCTTAGATGTTCAATCCTCATATACAACCACCTTCAACGTGGAGGAAGCCAAGATACAGGACAGTTTTCTATACAGTTCTTGTCTCCATCTGCCTTTGTCACGTGAGCAAAATATGGATTGTTGCAACTTTAACTGTGAAATATGTGAATTTTGCTCATTCCAAAGAAAATTTGCAACAATAAGAATACTCTTTTCATATTTCTTATATATGAGTTTCAAGTAGTTTCAGTATAGTTATTTCTCATTAATTATGAAAATACAGTTTTCACACAAAATAAACCCCCTAACTTTCACAGAAAGCATCTAACTGGTTTTGGTGTTGGCTTTTTTTTTTTTTTTTTTTGAGACAATCATCTACTACTTCACAGCCTGTATCCACATCTACTCAGTATGTTGGCCCTCATCAGAGCAACAAGGACATTATCAGAGGGAGCATTTACCTGTCTGAACCCTTCAATGGGATAAAAGGGAGAGGGGAAAAAAAAAAGAACGAACAGTGGTGTTAAGATAGACAAAAAGTCTATCTTTGAAACAAGTCAAGGTTCGGGGAGAGGGAGAAAAATCAGTAACACAGACCACTGGGAAACTAAATGCTTTTTCCTCAAAGGCCACAAAAGAAAAAAGTGTCTGGATGCCCCTGCGCTTGTGGCTTCCACAAGACAACTCTGGGAAAAATTAGTCAGCAGTGTACAGCATCTAGACACTTCAGAGAGAGGCAACATTACTGGAGCAGCGCACACTCCAAGGCATCATAAGCATCAACAATAAAAAAGATAAAGCAAGACAGTGAAGGACCCAGAATAAGAAGACTAATTCAAAACTAGTAACGCTAGATGATATTTTTACTAGCTTTCAGGATTCAATATATTACAAGAATCAGTAAGAACTAACAAAATGATACCTAATATTCTTACCTGCCCTTTTGCATCCTCTGGCATAGATTTGATGTGCATCCTCTTAAGACATCGAATAACACCGTCATAGAACTGTACTGTGAACGTTCCTGCAAATGAATTGATGTAATCACTACATGTAGTTAAGAAACAGGTATAACTTAAGAAACAAGTATAACTCATCACTCTGCTTACCATAATGTTTCATAGGCTATATGAGCAAAGCAGGTCACTGTTAAACTACATGCAGGATCAAAAGTTTTAAGAAAAATAGAAAAAATCCTGCTTGTCATATTTTGTCCACTTGTGTAATTTCTGTAATTCTAAGTTTAAGCTATCATGTCACTTTAATTTATAGGCTGACGCAGCATTCAAGCTATCACTGCAAAGAAATAATTCGTTCAAAACCATCATTTGGTTTAAAATACAGTGAAAACTTAAAATTCATAAAGGTTCATTAAAAACACCACTGTGAAGCACTGTATCCAAAGCAAGTTTTTAGCTCTAAATTTACATTATTATTCTACAACCAACAGGACTTAAACACTATTATTTCCTAAAACAATTAAGAAAATTTGGTTCAAGTCTGCCGGATTTAAATCACCAACACTATGTAAAATATTAATAAGGATAAGGACTCAGAGGATATTTTTATTATCACTGAGGAAACACTCTCTATTTTATCTTCTAGGAGACATTCTAGGCTTTATATTTCATACAGATAAAAGATCAAATATCTTACTAAATTTGGTAAAACAAGCGTTTTCAGTAGTGTATTGAAAATATAAAGGAAGTTTTACACACACGCCCATTTTAAAGTGGACTACAGCTACAGCATATAATATGCAAACAGTCCTTACATATGGATCATATAACAATACATACCCTCTTTATTAATTGCTTCAATCTTTGCAGGATAATACCGACAGTCAGTCCAACGAGCTAAGACTTCTTCTCCAGGTTTAAAATCCTGTTTAAAACAATTTTAGTTATTAATAATTTAAATATTTAGATTTTTTTTTTCCTAAAACACTTAATCATTGTGCACTAGAAAGATTTACTGTAGGAAAATAAATGTAACAGCTTACCAAAAAAAAAAAAAAAAAAGGCCAAAGTCAAAACAAATGTGCCACTTACAACAAATTCTTCATCATCTTTCAATCCTTCTTTCCTTAATGCTGGTCTCTCCAAGGGTCGCAACCTATTGCTATCCCAGTAAATCCACTCATCATAGCGATGACTCCAGCGTTCAAAATGGACCAACATCTTCCCTTCTTCATAGTCTATCTTCTCAATACGAGATGGATACCTTAAATGATAAAAACAGATAAATTCAAAAGCTGTTCTCCATTTTTTTGATACAACAGCATTTATATGATCATTCAAAAAGTTAATTATTAACACTTTGTACTTAGAAATTCCCAACATTGAAAAATGATTAATAAACTTGCATAAACAGGATAACATTTAGTTCAAAAGACATCTGCATATCACTGAGATATCAACTTCATCATACATGATTATATACGGCCATAAACCTGAAACTATAAGACTAGGACAGCCTGCAACTGATAACAGAAGTTTGAGCTTTAATGTTTTTTAAAGCCCGTGTTTATTTAAGGGAAAAATAGAAGAAATTTTGGTTGCTTAGGGATGGATAGGAAATCAGCTAGTTTTATAAGCACATTCATTACCTTTAGCATATGAAATGTTTCACTAAATTCTTCCACTGATTTCAGACAAACCCAAGCATCTAATCAAAACAAGTCACTTGAACGTTCCCACACAATCTAAGACACTTACTAATTTAAAGATGATCTTCAATGATTTCACTGCCATTAAATCTGATTCACAGTTGTTACATTTAGCAGTCCTTTCTTGTAACTGCAATAAATACGCCTATCAACACACACACTCTCACAAACACTTTATATACTCAGAATTGAGATGAAAACAGAAGAAATCTTAGGTATTCAACTTTGTAAGTGTCAAAGATATAATATGGATTCAAAAAAATCTTGTAATTTAGATACCATAAAATTTAAGATCACATTTACAGGAAAAATGGCAAATTTCTCTTCAATTATTATTATTATTCAGTCTCACTTTGTTCCAAAAAAGAGAATTGTTTCACAGAATGGTAGTAAGGTAGCAAGGCATGAACTGTTTTTGTCATGCTAGTTCATCCTATAAAGTGCACAGAAAATTGGAATAATGCAAAATTCAGCTCTTCCTCCTCAGAGTATTACAACAGACCCAAAGGCACAAAATCCTCTGATAAAAATGTAAATTAGATTATCAAACTGTCTCCAGTTCAGATGCTATTTCTAGTTTAGTTTCATTACTCCAAATATGCTGTCCAAACACAAATAATGATGGAATAGAGATTATGGATGGCCTAAAATTAATAAAACATATTGAGAAGTATCACAATAAAAGCACAAGTTCATTTTTGCTAATCAGCAACACTTTCTTACATCGAAGTGCCACTGCTGAGCAGTAAGAGGGAGCAGAGCTTGATGAGCCAACACCCACATATCTTATTAGTCAGGAATACTATTGACGAATTCAGCCAGTATTTTCTATTTTGGAAACATCTTCACTTCAGAATACCCAGCTGCCTGACAAAGGAATTGTTAATACCACTTTCTGTTTAAAATACAGTTTAAACAGCACAGGTTTTCCTTCTTTTGTGGCCACTATTGGGGAAAGGGCATTAAAGCAAAAAGGTGTCACAGGCTCAACTTGCTCCTTCGTTCTACTCATTTTCTAGTCCTGCTTCTTCAGGAGCAGCACTACACAGAATTTCCTCACATCGAAACATCTCAGACTTATTAGAGTTGCAGAATGAGGAAACATTCTCTAACCTATTAGGTTGCTACCACAAACTCTCCTTGCACTTCTCTCATCCATACATTTCAGAAATGCAGAACATTTTCAAAGTCTTATGTTTCTAACTTCTTTTCATTGAACTTAAAAAGGTTTTTGACAAGCTGGCAATGGAGACTCTGCAGTTTGAACCTGAGGATGACTGGTGATGTAAAACTATGGCTACTTTATGGAATTCAGGGATGTCAGATGTGGGACATCTTTTTCTAGGCACTTAAGGGGTAATGTGATCACCAGGGACTGTCTTAGAACTGCTCCCTCACTACATTTTTATTGTTGTATGGTTGCTAGCTTTAGTCATCTGGTCATCAGCAATAAAATCAGCATCCAAGCACTACACATAGAAGAAAATAAAAAGGACACAAAGCCTTGGAAAGAGAAAAATTGGGGGAAGGGGGGAAGCAGAATACAGATTATAGCTTATAGTCAATAAAGATAACTACACTATGGAAAATTCAGCAAGACACGTATCAGGTCATTAATATATTTCAAAAGAAAATGAAGAAACCTAGTATCTATTAATAAAAGATGCAAAGTATTTAGTCTCATTAGGGATTATTCAGCAGAACTATGCAAAAACAACACCAAGTGTTTAGCGGTTTATTTCTCTGATAGTTTCTGCAAACCAAATTGCTTTAAAAATTTACAAAGCTACATGTTATAAGAACCATGTCATGTCATCATTACAAGTCAGTTTTATTCCAATAAATTATACTCCTTAAATATATGTTAAGCTGACCAGTTGTACAGTGGTTGCAAAATGAATAAACCAAAAGCTGCATTCAACTCCAATCTTTAGAAATGGCAGATTAGCTAATCTCTTAAACACCCAGGCTATATATGGTTTACTTACCGGTCGTTAAGTAAACCAAAACCAACTTTGTATAGATTTAGCAACACAATATTATTCACTAAATTTAACCAGAAAGTGTGCCATAAATCCGTATAAAGAGCAATATTTTACAGTACTGGTCCCACAGTGCAAAAGAAGAGAGTAGGTTTTTATATTTACACGTATACTGAAGAATTTACTACTGCAAATTTTACATTGCACAGAAACATTCTTTTGTTATTACTGTTTTTATACTTTTACTGAAAGAAATTTCATAAATTGCAAAGCTTTACACATTTTTGAAAGGGAGATATGCATTTTCTAGCAATAAAAGAAAAAAAAAAGGAGCAAAATAAAGTTGATATGGAAGTTTTAAGAACTCTAGTAGCAATGTATGCTGAAATAACAAAAGTCTTATTTTTCTTTATTGGAAAATATATGTTCATTTCACTGAGATTCAAAAAAAAAAAAAAAAAAAAAAAAAAAAATCGCACTGTACTCAGAATTCTTCCCAAGTATTTAGCAGGTTGTTCTGTTTTCAAGGAATACCTAAATTTCTATCCAGAGCTGTACTAACAGGATTTGATAATTCATACTATGCATACTGAAGCTTTTGCTGAGTCCACGCAATGTTGACCTTTGTTTTGCTGGAAAAGAGTAGTATGAAAATGGTTATGTCTGATAGAAAAGATGAATTATAATAAGAAATTCCTTCAGTTGCAAAACTATAGGTAGGCATTATGAAAAAGTATTACAAAGAGGAATCTAAATTTGCTTTACACTACTGAAATGTGATGATGTCTAAGGGCAAGCTACCTACCATCAGGTTATGAGCCCCTACCCCACACTAGGAGATTTTCCAAGATTCCTCTAGCACAAGTTATAAAAGGCCAATCTAACAAAAATACTCTTGATGATTGAGGAAAAAGGTCTTTACCTTTACAGGGAGGAGGGAGAGGGAAAAGAAAAACCCATGATGATCCTGCTTAGTAATGTAATTATTATTTTAGTGAGAAGGACCAATAATCATTTTGTTTGTTTTTTAATCCTAAGAGTCTGCAAGCAAGCTGCAAAATAAATTTAATAATCCTAAAGTCTTACCCAAAGAGAGATTTTAGAGAGCAGGGAGACTTTTAGAGAGCAGGGAGATTGTTAGCTGATACCTGTTTAATTTATATAAAACATGCTCTCCATTTGCAAGTTCCAGTGATTCCAACCTAAAAGAATTACATAATTTTATTTGTAAAGTTGCAAAATTCACACAGCTCACATAAATGAGGCAGCATTGGTCAGACAATCATATTCAAATAGGAAAAGTTAATTGGTAAGTATCGTAGTTTTTGTTTCTTCATGGTAAAACATCTACAAGCATCCACTTTTCCAGCCTAGTCAACAGACATTAAAGGACACAAGAAAATACTTGTCATTTTTAAAAATCAATGCCTCTATTTGACCTTTGAAAATGAATTACACCATGAAATAGGAAAGCACCTATTTTAAAAGATGAAAAATCAGATGCAAAAACACTATGCAACATGTCTAGGGCCACACCTACAGAAAATCCAGAAAGTCGCACATCTCCTGAGTTCCAACAAAGTCTTTCCTTCCATCTCAGGGGATGTAAAGATAAATGCATTTATTCTGACTTCTCTGTAAAGTCTTCCTGTATTTTCAAGCTCTGTAGGCAAATATTTCTACCTCCTCACCTTTTTTATTATTATTATCAATAGAAAACATAATTTTCACAATCCTCCTTTCAAATATCAGGGTGTCAATCAACTGTAATTCAAAACAAAGACTATACAAAACAGGATTTCCTAAAATCTTACAGGGAAAAGCTTTAGCAAATATCTCCTCCGTAATGAGAAAAAAAAAGGAAAAAAAAAAGGAAAAAAAAAGAAAAAAAAAATCCAAATACACCAACCCTGTTACACTGTTATACTGATAACTTAGTCAAGTAAACTTTCCACTCCCCAAGTGCTAAAAAAGACGTGGAAGTTTAATTTATTGCCTTTGTTTTCATAATTGATTATAAAAATCCATAAGCAGAATAATCACTTTTTCAAAGTAGTATCTGGCTGGCACGAGTAAGGGTTTTCTATGGGACGACCTATGGAGAGCTAAAAACAGCAATAGTGAAAGAGATGTACCTTTAAGTAAGTTCAGAAATACATCAATTTTACAGAAACTATGACATATCTGGGAGGCAGCAGCTTAAGAATCAACCTTGCAAATGGGCATATACTTGCAGATATGTGCTGTTTTACTGCTGTTTCAACACCTCAAATACTCATTTGTGTCATTAATGAAAGTGTGGGGGGTGTATATGTGCAAGGGACCTCAGGAAGCCTGCAGTCTGAACTCCCACTCCCAAGTTTCTCCTTGGTCCTAGCCTGCATCTCTACTGCATGGTGGGAAGACAGGAGACAGTAGGCGTAAACTGAAACAGAACTGAAGTGTTTGGCTACATCTTCCAGACTACCTCCTTGTAGGTGCTACAGGGTTCCCCCAAAAACCTTTCCTTCAAGCTGAGGAAGCCCGGTTCCCTCTGGCTCTTCTCACTGGGCACATGCTCCAGGCCTCTTGAGCATCTTTTATTAAAGAATTTTCTTTTATGGGTCAATTCCACATTATCTACTCTCTGATGACAGATGATCAGATGAATTTTGAATAGAGTTGAATAAAATATAAATTTCACACTTCATTTTGGTAAGGTTTAAATTTAACAAGTGGTATAAACATATGTTAGATGATCTCTCTTGCAACAATACACTACATTTTTCACCTTACAAAGGAAATCAGCACAGCAACCTCCATAATGAAAGAAAACACCACCAAAAATAAGCATTCTGTTTGATAGATTCCCCTCACTGATGTGGCCAAGGTTTTTCTGTTAGGTATTTGTACAAATGAAATGACAGTAGCGACCCAAGCAATGCATGCAAAATTTTCCTCCTTTTCTTCCTCCGAAAAAGCAATGTTTTCTTTGAATAATAAAGACAGTGGATACACAATATCCTCTCCAAAGTTAAAGGAGCCCATCTAACAGAAGAGCAAGCATTTCAGTAACTACTATGCTGCTGAAAATCTAGAAAAGCAGAAAGCAAAAAGCAGCACGAAGTATTTTACTAGATGGTATTTCTTTTTTCTAGAAGCATATATTGATTGAAGTTCATTATTTCACATAATTTGTCACATAATCAGTGCTTAAACAGCAAGTTTCCAGAGAATGAAAAAAATGAAAATCCTTTTAGAAACTATTTCTGAGCAAATGTTCTCAGCTGCTTGCAGAAAGTTGAGTTAAGCAATATTACTGCTCTTGAACTTTTGCTTTGTTAGAAACATAATAAAGAGATTTCATGCAAGTTAGGCAACTTTTATTTGGAGTATGTTCTACTGCATGCAGCTAAGGGGAATGCACACTGCTTGTATATAAAAATAATTTTTAAAAAATCTGCCACTCCCTTATGCAACAGCTAGAGCACCAAGAAAAATAACAGACTTATTTTAAACTCTGTCTTAACAACAAGCATTGTGGCTATTTACGTGAATATTACTTCATCCACTTCATTTCTGGGAGGTTTGTTTTGGATGCTGCTGGAACTGCCCTATTTTAATATTGACTTCCTGATCTTATATAGAGTATCACAGAAGCCTACACTTGCATAAAGCGAGTGTAGGCTTTTCTACTGGTGATCCAACTGACAAGCTAGTTCCTGGAAAGTGCAGAATACATGCTATTCTGCCTGAAAATACCAAGTACTCAGCTGGGCAATTTGCAACATGGTCCAATCTAGACAAGTACGAGAGAACTGACAGGTGACCTTCAGAAAAACTGGATGAACCTGAAGGAAATATATACTGGATACATAGTGATGATGTTCTGCATTACAATTAAGCCAAATAAGTTTTTACATATTACATTTTGTTTGCTTAGAATATTAACCAGTTAACTTTTGTCACAGGAAATCCTTTAGGTAGTCAGTTACTGAAATTACTTTATTATTTTTGAAGCATTATTCAGATGGTTTGATTATCCTGGCATTCATTTAAAGACTCAGCAAGTTAAAAGTCCTCTCTACAGTAATAAATAAAAAGCACTCTTTAAATCATATTTTCCTTGAGGGGCCTGCTTACTAAAACAAACATTTATTAAGATTAAAATGAAAGTACAACTGGTAAAAAGTTGAATTAAAAGTTTTGTTGGCACTTTTTCTACAGAACAAGAAATTTTGAATAAACGTATGTTACCTCAGCTCTGTAAGAGCACAACAAAAATTCTTACATTGTCAAGCCCTAATCAATCCCTGATAGCAGCTAAGAAAAAGGAACTGAAGAAGAGCACCCATTCCCTCTATCATCTATCTTTAAAAAAGTCTTTTTTTTTCCAAACTGAAACGACATGGTCGGCACACATGAAAGAAACCCATCTGGATTAACTAAATCTTGACTAAGAATTCATCTTTCAAAAGAACAACTCATTTCGCAATGTATCTGCTGCAGCATAATCCTTGTGCCCACAGATTTGCATCTTATAATCTTGACTCAATCACGACATGCCTGGCTGAAGCAGAGTCACATTTTAAAGCTCTTAATTTTTCAACTGTTCAATAAAAACAGTATGATACTTACCTATTTAAGGAACAGTGATTAAGCATGTTTTCCAAAAAGTCAGCTTTGTGTACCTGCCACTGTGATTACTGAATACAATGCACTGAATACACCTGCAGACTGAATTCAAAGTGGTCCCTGGCCACTGAAACTTGCCACATGATCGCATCTGATAGTCTTAGTCCATGGCACTGCATCCTACACTAATTTAAAAATGCCTTTTGCTTAAAATGAATGCATGAGGAACAGAGAAGAAAAAGCACAGAAATGTTTTGTTTGACTTCTGGAAAATATTTTCCTAAAAATCTAATCATTTAAAAATCTAATCATTTAGAAAGATTCAATGCTTGGACCCTCAGAGTCTGTATGTGAAACAATTACTCAGTTTTATAATCAGACAACATAACTTACAACACACACAAAATTGTTTTGTTCTTAGCAAATACAGCAGGGTCTTCCATACCATTTTTGTAAGTAGTCCAGTGCCTCCAAGCGAGCACCAATCTCAAATGTGATTCCAGGACGATTTGGAGGCTTTTTACTCATCTTGATATTTTCTTTTTCACTACCTTCAGAGAGGAAAAAAAAAATATTAAAACACCAAGCGGTTTCAAAATGTGCCATTGATGGCAAATACGCATTGGAAGTTTGCAACAAATGTGAAATTCTATAGCGCATTATGCTCATACCGCCAATTAACTCCTCAGTTACCAGAAATTACAGAAAAATGACGATCAAGAAAAGGCATTCAAAGATATTCATGCATTTGTATTCATAATACTCTCCCTGCCTAAAGAGTCACCAACCTGAAGCATAACCCCTGAGCAAGAAGATCCTAGAACAAAAAGCACTGATGCTGAACTAGGTTGCCACTCTTTGACACCCTTTAAGACCACGATTAATAGAATTATCTAGAGCCAATGGGTTCTCTCTCCTGTGGAAAAGGTCATAGACAGGAATGAAAAAAATAAAGTGTTTTCCCAAAAAAAAAAAAAAANGATGACCATGGCCTAAAGGTCAGGGAATGGGAAAGCACAAAAAAAATGGAAGTTTTATATGCATATATATATATATATATAAAGGCCCATTTAGGCTGTGCAAACAGCAGAGAGTCTCTCTCACTGCACTAGGCAAGTTTCACGTGCCACTGCCTCTATTTTTCCGGAGTTCGGCAGCTACCCACACGGTGCTTTTTGGAGGCGCCGGTGCCCCTACCCCCGCGCACTCCTGCCCTATAGCAGCCCTCCCTCCTGCCCGCGGGGCAGCTCAGGGCTCCCGCGGGGAGCGGGGCTGGACGGGGCCGGCCGGGGCGCACGATGGGGGCGGCGCGGGGAGCCCGTTTCTCGGCGCCGCCCGCCTCAGCCCGCGGGACACAAAGGGCTCCGGCCGGGCCGGGGGCTGGAGGCG
>VWPW01000669.1:136969-151859 GCA_013389825.1 Crypturellus undulatus
GAGCCGCCGCGTGACGCGGGCGGGAAGGGCCGGCCCAGGCCGCGGCGCGGGCGGACAAAGGGAGCGCGCAGCGCGCATGCGCGCGAGGGCGGTGCGATGATTGACAGCCGGGGCGGGGGCGGGGCTTCGGCGGCCGTTAGCGCCGGGCGGGAAGCGGGTGATGCAGCGGTTTTCTTGTGTCTTCCTTTTTTAACTCCTCGTAGTCACAGAATGGCTGAGTTTGGAAGGGACCTCTAGAGATCAACTGGTCCAATCCCCTGCTCCAGCAGGGACACCCAGAGCACATGCCACAGGGTGGCATCCAGGCGAGTTGAAGATCTCCAGAGAAGGAGACTCCACAGCCTCTCTGGGCAGCCTGTGCCAGGGCTCTGTCACCCTCACAGGAAAGAAGTTCTTCCTCACATGGAGGTGGAACTTACTGCGTTTCAACTTGCAGCCCTTGTCCTGTCATTGGCCACCGTGAAGAGTTTGGCCCCATCCTCCCTACATTTTAACCTAATGGTGGCCGACTGGAGAGGCTCCTCATCCCAGCGTGGCCGGGCATAGCACGAGGGGATAGTGTGCCTGCAAAGCTCATCTTGCAGCTGAAATCTTCCACAGTGAAGCTAGTGAGGAGTAACTTTAGATGCAACTTTATTAAGCACAGGAAAAGTCTCAGATATATAATCATATCTCTTATGAGGCTTGCATGGCTGTGTTGCCAGCCTGCAGTTCTGGTTTAGAATCATAGAATCATTATGGTTAGAAAAGGCCTTCAGGATCATCGAGTCCAGCTGTAAGCCCGTCAACACCATGCCTGTTAAACCACCTCCCCAGGTGTCTTCATTAGGTCTGAAACTTCTGTCCCCCCTCATTCAAGCTTGGCAGCAAGGCAAAAGTCTCATTTTATCCCAGCTTGTTTTGTTAAAATACCCACCTGGAAAAGGGAAAAGTGACCCCTGTCAATCTCTCCTGAACCTCACATGAGGACATCACAAAGCAGAGATGCAGGAAGATTTCAATCCACGCGCTCATCACAGCACATTGTGTTTAATCCTGCTACAAAGCACATGTCTTTAGCAGTGTGACAATTATACAGACCATAAATTGGAAACCAAACAGGATGGGAGATTTTATCTCGCCAGCCAGTGACTCACAGAGACTTGGAGGGGGAAGAGAAGAGCTCATGATCAGCTGAACATGAGCTCATGGTGTGCTGTGGATGCTAAAAAGACTAATGCAGGCTCTGCAAAGCACATGGAAATACTGCGTAGGAGGAGAGAGGTGACTTTTATCTCTGTGCTTGGCAGCACCACACCATTATTAGAGAAACTTACAGTTCAGAAAGTCCATCCAGACTCAGACACGTTCAGAAAAGGTCTGAGAGAATGATCTAACAACTGGGAAAAAAAAAAAAAAAGTTCTGTGATAAGAGACTCCGACATATGTGGCTTTATTTTTCCTTTTTTAAGAATTATTTTGCAGCTGCTGAGATTAGTCCATAAACAACTATTTATTTTAAGTGTCAGATACTAAGGCCACAGGGTGACAATGAGAAAGAAAAATTTAAAGTATCCGATGGTGCTTGTATTTAAATAATGCCCAATACTAATCGCCTGGGAGACATTTTGCAGCAGCACCTTTTCTCCTTTCTGCCCATTTGTGTAGGAAGCTTAATCATAGCCTGGCTTTATTCCATCATCTGTCATTTTCCTGCCACATCCTCTGTCCACTTTGATACCCTGCCTGGCAGCTCTTCACTTGCTATGTCCTCTTCTTTGACCTCTCTTTCACCTCAGAAGCTCCCTCCTCTCTAGAAATTCTCTCATTTTATGAAGTTTTCCACTACCTCCCCAAGCACTTCCTTTCTTTTCCCTTTAAAGCCCTAAATTTTCCAGATGCTGGGAAATATCTTGAGGTGACTGAGTTTGGGAGTTTTTTTCTGGCCTTGTATGAGAAAGGAGAATAATTAACTGCCATTGCCAAGGAAACCAAACAAAATATCGACCCAGTAGGTTAGGGACACCAATCCCAATCTGCTCCAGTTTTGAAAGACTCCAGAGCTGGGAATTCTTTGCCCAATTACACTCTGGATCTTTGCAGTGTGGTCAGAAGGGATTTCTCTTGGAAAATTGGCTTTTGCTGCACAGGTTTAACATCCAGTTCTATTTCACTGCACATTAGAGACGAGATGTGAAGCTATGAAACAAGAGTCATGGCTTGGCTCTACTAGCACAGAGCATACAGCAGCAGGCCAGTATATAGCATAACGTACCGGCATTATTGTGAACTTGAAGTATGGCAAGATGAGCATGCTAGAAATGAGACTTGCTGAGGCCAGGTTAGTAAGGAAATAAACACTTTACTAATAAACACGGGTCTATTGAATAATAAACACACGTCTAACCTATGAAAACATCCCAAATCCATGTACTTTCATGGCTGGGAGGGAGCTGCTGCTCATTCTGGATGAAGGCAGCTTTGCTGAGCTAGCTTGGAGCCCAGGGAAGGACCTTCTGCAGCTTCACTCGATATTTCTTGTGGCATATTCACATTCACTACACTAGGAATATTCCTTTGCAATGAACAAGGGACCTCTTGACATTTAATTGTTTGTGCCTTGGAAACTGCTGTGCAATGTGTTGCTTGCTTCTGCCTTACATATTGTAGCCGTATGTGTTGGGTTGTTTTGTTTTTTTGTAGCTTGGAACCATCAATAAATATTTTACTTTTTTTTTCCCCTTGATGAGAAAAGTACTGGAACAAAATCTTGTAATAGCTGCTCTGATTGTACATTTTCTGGATTATTTTCCTGTGAGATTGAAATTCAGCATATACTTTATGGTGGATCAGCAGAGCACTTGACTCACAAACACATCCCACTACTATTTTTTTATGATTTTCCTTTTTTGAGATCTGAGCTCACAGTGAGTAGGGGAATGAGGGAGGAAGAATATCCTGGCAAGACAGCAACTGTGTTGGAGTCACTGTTCTCAGCACTCAGCAGCTGGATGTTGGACTCCGTCATGAGGATTTCAGGGAGTGTCATAAGGGAAAAAAAAAGGGAGAAAAAAGATAAGGGAAATACAGTGCCTGGCAGGCAGGTCACTGCAAAACGTGCAGCCCATCAGGAACAGCTTTTGTGCTTGCAGTAGGGTCCCCGTTACGGACACACGGGGAAGCTGCAACTGACAGTAACAAAAAGCAAAAATCTAAAACTCTTATCTGCGAGTTCAGCATTGAGAATAAAAACAAATACTTTACACTGGCAGACAATACTGCTCTGTTTTAAACTAATGTGATATTTTCCTATCTCCTTTTCCCTTGTGGTCCTGTGAAGGCCAAAGTGTGGGCAGGGGCTGAAGGGCAGTTGTCAACGCAGGGATTAGCCCCGAGTCCAACCCTGCCCATAAAACGTCTGCAGCATCACGGGTTTCTTCAAGAGTCACTGGATCAGGGTGTGTGCTGGCATCCCAGGGCAGGTTCCTGGAGGGCCATCTGCCATCCTGCTTTATGTCCGTGTGCTGATTTCCTAGGATTTGTAACCTGAGGCAGAAGTGAGGCCTTGGGTGGGACAGGCAGTTTGAGGAGCAACAGGGATAGCAAAGGAACAGCTGTGCATAAACCTGCCGCTATGTTAAATCATGCACGTGCCTATGAAACTGATGTCTCAGAACCTCCACACAAAAATATCAACCACCTTTATGTAATATCTACCAAGAAAGTGTGATTTCTTACACAGGAGATTTTGTGCATTCATCAGTACACAAAGTTTGTGCATCAACAACTTATGGAGCACTGACTTGCATATATGAATGTTAGTTAGACACAGGATGTTTCAATTAAATGGGCAGCCAAAGTTTATGATACTCAAAAACAAAAAAATAAAAAATTAAAAGCTCAAAACTAAGTACTTCCTTTTTGGAAAAAGATGAAGAGAAGTCAAAAGGAAAAAACTCCAAGAAGAAGTAACCTGTACTGGTAACTCATGTATATAGAGAGTATATAACATATATAGTTTTCAGTATAGAAGATTATATATCAAATATATTTTATAATATAGAATGTATTTTCAGTAGGTGACCTAGTTTTAAAGACCACTGGGATTGTATGTCCATAATGTTTGTTTTGCTGCAGAGAGAAAGGGTGGCCTGGGAAGTTTTGCAAAGACTGACAGAGCTCATGTGTCCATGGAAATACTCCCAGCTGGTATGAGGAAATTTCATTCCACTGCATGAGAAGAAGGGATGTAAGAACTGAACATGTCCCTCTGCTTCCACTTCTGAGAAAAAGGGCTTCTATTTGTTCATTTTAGATAAACTCCTATTCAGGAACTCTTTTGTAATATTCTAATTGCCTAATTTATTTCCTTTTCTGTTTAGTGAGAACATTGCAGTTGTTTACAGTCAGTCGAGGTATTTTTCCTTTGTCCAACGAGATTATTAAATATTACATTTATCTCTATATTCTATTAGAATATAACATAGAATATATCTCCTTATTATATTTGGGGAGGGACAGGACATCTTATTCAGACTATGTTTCCCATGTAGACTTGGTTTTAATTTTGTGCATTTTAGAGACGGATTAATTGATACTTTGCATGCTGTGAAAAATTTGCAGTGGAACAATAAATGTGGTTACAAATGGTTTCTATTTTTTTCCTTTCTCCTTCTGAAGATTTTTATCATAATTTTATCTTTATTTTACCATGATACATATTTGCAATATTTTTTGAAGCATGAAACTTAGTGAATTCTGAACTTTCACCAAATACTTCTTAGATATAATAGAGCTTTTACAAATACCTTGTCTGTGCATGGATTTTTTGGAAGTTGGATGATTTTCCTGCATTAAAACCATTCAGTCTGAAACTCGTAGACTATTTTAGCAGGTATGTGGACTGGTTTGGATATTTTGCTTTAAAATATTCTGAGTGAGATGAAAAAGCGAAGCAGAATCAAAAATCTGTGCCACTTGGCTCTGAGAATAGATACCGTTTTTGTTCTCCATATCATAACCGTTAACGGACCGTTATTTATAACTCTGCAACGATCTGCAGCAGAGCTCGCTGGACTAATCCTGCTCTTCAGTTTGCTCTTCAAAACGAATGCTTCTGGTGTGTGGCCACTTAGCAGGAAGCGTGACCTCATTCTGCCACTGCGCTTCTCATTGCACAGGCTCTTTTCAAAGGGAAACAAGAGTCTCCGTAGACCTGCCTTTCCGAAGCCCCCGTGCTGGTTCCCTTCCATGAAGCTGCAGAGAGAGCACCTACAGTGACATCCCAGACTTGTTGATGAGAAACTTTTTTGCACCTGTTTGTTAATAGTGAAATGGATTTTCCAGGTTTGGAAGATTTTACATGTGTTTGTATTTTACTACATTGGTCAGCTAAGGAGGAACTAAGTTTTGGCTAGATTTACATGCTGCTTTTGAGGAGGCTTTGCATTTTTGTGAATGTTATTCTACCTGCAGGGAGGGAAGACTAGAATACTCTTCAGTAGACGACTGATATGTATGAACAAATAAACATGTCTCATGTAGACACTTAAGTTTGGAAGGTACAAGAGGCACAGTGACTTTTTATTTTATGGGACCAAATCTTTTGGTATTTTTACGCATTCTGGAATTTCAGAACAAGGAGTATTTTGACTTAAGTTTTGATTTGAATTTTTGACATTAAAAAAAATCTTACTGCATTTGTCTTAGGTTTACTTTTAGTGAGATTTCTTAAAAGATTTCTTTTTAGTGAGATTTCTTGGTTGTGCCTTAATTTAAAGGTTCCATACTGATGTTCATTTTTGTGTTAGAAATATAATCCTGTTACTTCACTGTACAGTGGTGATTGAGATGCTTCGTTTTGGCTTGCTTGCATTGTTACTGCATCTTGTCACTGCCCAAAATGCAACTGTGCATGTATATACAGCATGTATACCTTACATGCTTCCTCCAGTGTTCTTGCTGATTTAATTATGATTTTCAAGAATCTTGTTCACTAATGTGCAAACCAAAAATTTTCACAATAGAGAATACAGAAACAACCCATGAGGCTGCCTGTTAAGCATATGATTGCTCATATAAGCTTGACCTTAGCATTACTTAAAATAGTTCAGAAGCAATTTGTGTAAACTCATGACAGATAAAAACGCACTGCAAATTACAACTGCTCATAAACTGTTCTTCAAGAAACTCATCACCTCCTACTGGTATGTTTACATATGTATACTATTTCTCACTCTCTATCATAAACATATACTCTATTTTATCTTAAATTTTTCCTCAGTGGACGGCAGCAGGTAAACAAGAGTCCTCTAAAGACATATCTCACTTGTAAATTTGTGACAATCCTAATATGCAATACAAAAGTTGTGTTTTTTTTCTCTCACTTTATTCCATATATGCCAATACCTTCTAATGAAAGCAGTGTCAATGATGTGAGCTGTTTTCAAAAGTTACTATTTTTCAGACGTTGCTGCTTTATATTATTGTAACTGGGAAAATCAAATGCAAAATAATTGTTACAGGTTTCAGTAGCAGACCCTCAGATTATTAAACAACTTAATTGATGCTGAAACTTTTTCTTTTTTTCAAACAAATTTACCCCGAATCAACATAGCTTTTGCCTAAGGGAGAATATTTAATGGACTATAGTATAACTAGAAATGTGATACATATTCATGATTATATCTTTGTATATACTGATTTAGAAACAAAACAGACCTGTCTTTCTTCTCAAATCCTTTTACAGATTACCTGTTATCCCAGGGTGAATGAAACAGTCCTTTCCAAGATGCATGGAATATCACCTGTTCTGTCGGCACCAGCAGCAAGTAAATACATACACATTTGTCTAGGCTTTTGATGGCATGGCATAGTGGGACCTTGAGATGACTGACAAAATTTGGGATTTTGCATGCTTAGTATATGCCCAAATCTACTAACTGTCTGTTGAGTTCTTGCTGTATTTTATTTTAGAGTTGTACAGCATTGAAAATCATAATTCCATACATGATTTTGCCTACAGTAAGAATTTTCTCTGGAGCTAATTGTTTGTGTAACTCAGATCTACAATATATTGGTCTGTGAACTACATGCAGCACTCTCACTTTTTGTACTATTGGCTATGTGAGATTTTTATGGGTGTTTGTTTTTATGGGTGTTGTTTTATGGGTGTTGATTTTTATGGGTGTTGTCACTGTACTTCCACCAAGGCTCTTCCATTTGTCTTCTCTTCAGACTGTTTCTGCTAGTTCTTCTCTTTGGAGCATAATTATCTCCCAAGAAAGCAGGGAGTTTTTGTTGTTGTTGTTTTTTTCAAAGTACAGAAGAAGATCTTAGGAGTGATCTGCAAAAAACACCCGAGAGAGTTTTATTTCCCCACTTTGGAAACTTTGCCTGATCCCTATACTGAGCCTTAGACCTATCTCCTCTCATAGCTGAATTATTCAGGGCATTTATTAGCAATGTTGTAAGCATAATAATCAAAAGCTACAGGAAATGTAAGGTAATATAGAGGAAAATCTATATTGTCAGTGTAGTAAATATAAATGGACATCTATTGCTCATAATTTTTAAGACAGATTCTGTCAGATGCTGAACATCTCCAGCACTTGGCAGACTTGAATCCACGTAATTCACATAAATTGTATTTCCCTGTTCTCCTGCCACAATATTAGTGACAAATGTTTATCAGTGTCCCCTCTCCCTATTCCTGTTTTGCCATGTCTGCAAGTATCACATGAAGGACACACTGTAATGACAGTTTCGGCTCTTCCATTCCACTGTATAACTATTGCCAATGCATGCACTATTTCCAGCATGAACCAGATTTCTGGGAAAATACCATTAAAATTACTGTAGCTGTGAGGTGTCTGTGTCCCTAATAATTTCTTCTAAGCTCTGCTGAGTATTTGGTCATGGTGAGCTCTGATTCTATGTTGTCCTTGTTGAGCTGATATTAAACAATTTACTGAAATTTACTGAAAACCTTATTTCTTTTCCTTTCCTTTATTCTTCCCCCCGCCCTTTTTCTCCTTTAAAATCTCCCTTCCTTTCCTTTTTCTTTAACTTTCTTTATACTTTTTATTTGCTCAAGGTATCTTGACCTGTCAACAGTTTCAGATGTCAAGAGAGATGTAACAAATTGTTATTTGGCATTTGCCCCTGCAGGTTCAAGGGTTTTTGATGGAGAATATAGACACGGCCTGTCAAAACATGTTTTCCCAAGGTACTGAGTAAGATTAGACTTAATCTTATTTTTATTTTGGGGGAGCTTCCATAAAGTCCCTTTTGGGCCACTAGTGCTGATATTAATTAAATTACTGATTTAAAGAAGATCAGGAGTACTGCTGTGGAGCTTTAGAATCACTGGTTTTGCATTTTTGAGGTTTTGTAGTATCTCTATTGCACCTTCCTCCCCCTCCACTGAATGTGTGGTATCCCTCTCTGTCCTGCTGTATGGAGTACTGAAACTCGCTATTGAAACCCATATGAACCCCTGAGCTGGTCCAGGGTCCTCCTTTCCTCCACAGATGATACTCTGTCATCTGGAAATCTGGCCACTTGGAAATCAGAGTGTTGAAAAGAAAGAATTCACCATAAGTAACTATCATCTGAGCTAAATAAATTTCCCATTGCAGACAAAAACAACAACAAAAAAAGTCTACAGCATTTCAGATTTCTAACACTACTCATTCTGTTTTAAATATCACATAATATATTTTGAGCATCCTATGTTTCATTAAACTCAAAGTTAATTGTGTTTCAGTGCTGGATGAAGTTATCACTGCTGGATGAAGTATAGACTTTATCCCACATAGTCATAGCTGCAGAGTTTCTGCCAGATACCTTTGACTCTTCATAATAGGGCAAGAGAACAGAGCAAATCAATCCCGCCTTGCTTCAGAGGCGCTTGGGCTTGCGCCATGCCCAGGGACTCGGAGGAGCACAGGACTGAATGGTTGCGATGGGTGTGTGGAGGAGGAGTCTGGCAGTGCTCCTGGGTCCAGAACAGCCTCAGCAACGCTCCTGGGTTCAAGCTGGCTCTGTGTGTTCACGCAAAGCTCCACTTGGCATGAGAACCAAGCTCCACTTGACTGAGAACCTCCTTAGGTCTAGAAATAGCAGCATTATCCACAAATATATATTTTTAACCTACAGCATTATCAACCACCATTAAAAGTTGATGGCATATGTAATTTATTATTGTTAAATTGTGGGTTTGCACTATCTAGACATTTGCTAAATTAGAGGGTTTCATTTCTGTCTTACTAAGTTACTCTTGTACTTTCCTGGATGAAGAGACTGGCGAGGAGGGTTGCTCCATGAATCCTGTGACAGGCTCCCCTCTCACATGTCGCCGGAGCCCTCGGCTGCTTTCCAATGGCTACTACATTGTGGCAGAAGACAGTTTTCTGTCTGATGAAGAAGGCAACATAACACTGACACCGCCACAGACAAATGTTGCATATAAGGAAAATTTGGTTCGGTAAGTGAACTATATGCACAGGTTACTGTTGTCAGTTGGCTCCACATCTCTGGACTCATTGGAAATCCCTGTGTGGTTGCCTGTATTTTGTTTGGCATAGGTTAATTTCTTACTTTTTCCTTTTTTTTTTTTTTAGGTATATCAGTGTTCCTTAACAGAAACATCTCAATTGATTTAAACACTGCAGTGATTAAAATTGCTTGAATTTCAGTCACATCTAATATTCCTGTTAATACACTTTTGCTGTCGAGTTGGAGTTGTGTGTAATAAATAGAAAAAAGAGCTATAGCTGATTTTCCCAATATATGAATAAGGAAAAAGGGGTAAAAGACAGGTTTGATGCTGGAATCCTTAGTCGGGAAAAATCTCTTCATTGCAGAAGCATAATTAGTTTAGCAAGGTATATAAAATGTAGTCCAAAAAAAAGGCAAAAATACCATGAATTCAGATCACTCAGATTGGGATGGTGAAACTTTCATGGATACCATGAGACCACTCAGAGTAATATCAGAGCCTAATAACAGTAGTATCCTTTAGTATCCCAATACCATTGTCCCAGTGCTACCGCTATCATGCAGGATATACTGCCATTCTGCTAAAATATTCCCTGCCATTATTGCAATGTGCACTAGTCACTGTCAATGCCACATTCAGGATAAAGGAGCAAGCTCATGACAGAGCAAGGAACTGCTCTGGGATTCTGTTTCTTTCATTTTGTTTCTGAACACATTGGAGGACTGTTTCCTGATCTTTGGGTCTGATTAATTCTGTCTTTTGACAATATTTCTTCCTAGCATATTCAGGCGGAGGAAGAAAATCCGTCGCTCTCTTGCCAGTTTGTTCAGTCTCAGTGCCTCTAATTCGTGGCTCAGCACCACAGTCCTCAACAATCTGGACTCTTCCCATGGAGATGATTCTTGGGCTGATGGATGCAGTAAACTAGAAGTCAGTCAGAGTGATATTGGTAAGTTCTGGCCAAATACAAAGTAATTTAGCTAAAACTTTATGTTCTGTAAAGTTTATATTAACTTTATTCTGTAAACTTTATATAAACTTTATATTTAGTGGGAAGTGGATATCTTCCCACTAGGAAGGCAAAGGACAAAATTTTAAGTGGTAAATTGAACTAGTTGCATTTGTGCTCAAAGGGGATTTTTAGACTGAATTTGAATACAAAGTTACCACCAGTGAGATTTATCACAGTGTGATTAGTAAGTGTCACTTACTATTTTTGCTTGGCCATTTTGTAGAACTTTATTGTGTAACATTTCATCCAGTTTCGTCTGTATTTTGCATGTTTTCTCCTGTGTATCTGGAACCTGCCCTAGCAATTTGGAAACCTTTCCTCAATTAAGTAATTTTTTTTCTTAGTGCAAATTGCCAAAGTCTTTTTCTTGTGTGAGCTGAATTGCATATGTACTTTTTATAGGTGATTCAGACCTTTCTGAATATAAGGGTCAGGTATCACAAAGACAACATCCAGCAGCAGCAGCCAATGGAGCTGCTCTCAGCAACGACAAGGGGTTCATCCAGCCGAGGAAATTACTCTGTGCTTCACTGTCCTGCCCCTCGCTTGTAACAGATGACAATGAAGACACTTTGAGCAGTGCAGGTACATTAAGTTCTTACCCTGATATGCTTTATTTTTGTAGTGAGCTGAAAATACGTTAAAAATGTTGAAATGGCCTTTTGCATAGCAGAATGTATTTCAAGAAATACAGTTTTTAAATAACTGCTTAAAAATAACAAAATCTTAAAGTAGATATTTGTCCACACTGCCCCACTCTGTGATCATAGTGGTAAAGCACTCCTTAGAGACACTGAGAGTGTGAAAATTAGGTTTCTGCTCTGAATAACTGTAGATTAAATTTACTTAAACAGAGGGAAACTGAGGAGACTGGCAGTTCAGGTAATGTCTTACAAGTACTTCCTGTCATGTGATTCCTTTATGAAAACTCATGAGAATTATTTTCTTCATCTGCTACCTTTTGTTTTAGAATCCAGGACAGTGCAAAATATTCTCTCGCAAATGGCGATACTGATCATATGTTTAATCATTTCAATATCTGTAAGGTAATTTTTATTTCATTTTTATTACTATTTATATTAACATTTACCCCATTTCACCTGGTGAGTAAAGCATAAACAAAGGGTCACATTTGTAAAGCTACGTATGCCTTATTGTGAAAATATATTTGTACTTGGTAGTCAATGCGAATAAACATCAAAGATATTTAGGTGTTTACAAAAATAAAACATATGGATGCAGATATGACACCTACTCTGAAGTATGTTTGGACAGGTCTTTTGAAAGCCTGAAAAGAATCAGACTGAATTTTTGTCTGTCTTAGTCACCAGTATGTGAGTTTCATCTCTGCTCTGGGAATAATGAGATCTTTACTTCTAAGATCTTTACTTGAGAGATCCTCAATAGCTTAAACATTTTTTAATTTCAAATTCCAGTTCTCCTAGGATAGATCAGCTGTCTCTCATGTAACATTTTTTTTTCCTCTTCCTACTTATTCTTTCCCCGATTAATTTAATATAAATCCATTTCATTTTCTAATCTATGGTATTGTTTTGTTCTCAGATATTTTCTGGGTGACTTCTCTGTGACTTTGTTGCTGATAATTTTGGTTTGTAAGTACAGATTTTCTTTATATTCAACACAATATTTTACCAAGTCACATCTGAGGAACAAACTCTGTCCTTAAATATGTATCTACAGCTCTTACTGATATTGAAAAGAACAATCTGTGGGCATATGGGGACAGAATTAATTCTTCAATCAATCACAGAATTTTTCATTTGAATTTGACAGTTCTTTTGTGGCAAGATACTGCTGGGTCATCTTTTGTGAGTCTTGTCACATCTTTCAAAACAACTCAGTCTGGGTAAGTGGCACCAATGTAGTGTAATGGCAATTTTATATTAGAAAGAGAAGGGAGAGATTCTTTCTTCTGTTTTCATGTCATAAGATAAAAGGCATGATCTGAGGTTACTGAGGAAGGACTTGGCTTTTCCTGTTACTTATTTGTATTCATATAGATTTCCTATTTTGTTGGAAAGCTGCCTTTTTATGATTTGCAATAGCAGATATCTGTTAGCAGAAAAGAAAGATAAGCTGAAGTGCCATAACAGCCTTTTTTTGAGCGGGAGGGTGTGGGAGCTGGAAAAAAACAAAATCAGCAAGATACGCTAACCACACCAGCAAGGACATCGCAAGCCTCATTCAAGGACTACAGAACTGATATGACTCGGCTCAATTTGCTCAATGCCTTCTAGAGAAAAATACATAATGATAAAGTCTGAAGTACATCTCTAGAGCAGCTCATACACAGGCCACCATGCTGCAAGCATGTAGATATGTGGTAGATTTATAAATTGTCATTCCTTTGACTTTATACTCAGCTGCAAACTCTTCTGAGTGTGCAAGCATTTAAAATATGCAGAGTCAAAATGTGTTTGGACATACCTGATTTTTTTTTTAATGTGGTGAAAGAGAAGCTCAGGACAATGTTAATGTTTCTGAAACTGGACAGAGTTCAGGGTGTGATGTGTCCTGAGAGCAACTGGTCCAATCTGGCAGATCTCTTAAAAATTGAACTCAGTATGTAGGAAGTTAGGAATGACAAAGCAAAAGCTAGAAAGCTATAGTACAACAAGTCACAGATTTTTAGTATTCAGGAGTCTTAGCGCAACACCTTAAATACTCAAGGGCAGAATGTTTCACTTTGTTGCCATGTCATTAATCTTGGTAAAATCAATGGCACTAAGTTCGGAGGGTGTTACTAGCACATTGCAAACCCAGGCTCCAAACAAGGCTTTTTGCCTTTCTCAACAGCTCAGTGCACAGTCATAAATGAAGCTGTTGTTCCCCAAATGAAAACAAATACACTGAGAGAGCTTTTCAGTCTCTGCTGTTCAGAGACCACTTTTTTTTCTTTGTCACGGGCGAGAAGTTACCTGCTCTAACACATAGTCTTATAGCATAAATATATTTGGCAAACAAGAACCTACAGAAAAAGTGATTTTAGAATGTGTGGTGTAAATCAGGATATAGAAAAATGTATTTTTTTTTTTACAGGAAGTAATTAGAAAGACAGAAGAATTAATTGGTAAGTATGTGTTTAAGTTGAGAAAGCTGGAGGATTCCATACATGTAGGATGAGGTCTGTTAGGAAACAGAATTGAAAATGTCAAAAAGGTTTTTTGAAACCTTTATTATAACCTTCATTAACAGTGTTTAGCTATGGGCTTTTGGCCAGTTTCCACTGTGAATTATTCCACCTTGCTGTCTAAAAGTCCTCTTTGGTTTCATTTGGATGAAATATTTTCTACTGCTTGATGACAGGTGCTAAAGAGTGTAAGCTGTTAAACCACCACTGCAGTTTAGGCGAGAGAAAGTTGTTTTCAGTAACAGGCAAAGCTAGTCTTCAAAGTTTAAACGGGAAACAAGGGCCAGGTGCTGAGCTGTTTTAATTTGGTAGCCTGTCACAGAATGAGTGAAGCAATATCAACAAGTATCAATGCAGAGTATCTGGAAAACATTATAGATCCTTCTTTTTGCTATTTCTTTGTACTGGAATTGACTATCTCAGCCCTGGGTCCCATATTTCTTTTACATCTTTATTCTGACACAATATGAACAATCAGACCCCAAGTATTTCAAAACAAGCTTGTCTTTTGTAGCCAACTTACTTAGAGACAGAATTGTCTCTTCTGTACACTGCCATACCAGTTCACTAACAGTTTTCATTTTTCCTTCTCCTCTAATTTATTTCCTCAGCTCTCCAACATCAAACTACTGGATATCTATGTATGCCCATTGTTATACATGTTCCTCTGGAAAAAAATAACAAAATTGTCTGTATTCTTCCTTCAAAACACAATTCATTTTAGTTTTACTTGGATTCCTGTCAAAGTTGGGTGAGGTCCTTTGTCTTGGTGACTGCAAGCAGCAGTTGTGCAAAACAATTCTGTCAGCGAGGCCCTATGTAGGCATGGGGTTCTGCAAGCACTGAAACAGTAAGTGTTAAGAATATTTAGCTATCCCTTTAAATTCATCAGCTATCTTTTCAAATATTTTACACATTAATTTCTTGTAACAACATGCTATTTAAGGTAGCAAATTTGGACAGCGTTGGAACAAATTTCAGAAATTTTATCGCATCATGTCTGTCACTGACTTCTGGCTTTATGCTTTATGCTGAATCTTTTTTAAAGAGAAGGAGAGGGAGAAGGAAACGTATGAAAAAGTAAAAGTTAATGTTGCCAAAATAGCTCGGGCGGATTATTAGAGACCAGGAAGACACTCTTGAGAAAACTCGGAAATAAGAAGTAGAAAAACAATAATAAACAATAGTAAACCAACAAAGCAATAAAAAGAGGGAGAGGAGAGGGAGAGGAGAGGGAGAGGAGAGG
>VWPW01000669.1:152025-195256 GCA_013389825.1 Crypturellus undulatus
GGAGAGGAGAGGAGAGGAGAGATCTGCAGCCTTTGACTAGAAATACTGAGCCCTATTTTTTTATCTTGGATCTTTGCTACCAGAGACAAAATTAAACATAAATCCTGTGGATAATCAAAAGTGCTATCTTGTGACTCCAAGCTCTTATCATCCGCTTCTTAAAATATCTCCTTGCATGCCAGTATAGCTAGGACAGCATGGATTTCATCTTTCCATGCACCAAAACAATGGTAAGGTGTGAGGATGCTGCTGCCTACCAATCATTTTATAACCAATGCTGCTGCTAGTCTACTTGACCCCTACTGTGCTAAAAGCAAAGTCAGTGCAGCCCCAGCTCGTAAATCAGGTAGGAAATACTGTCTGTGGAAGAGCCAGGTCTGCAGATGGGACACGATCAGACCTGCTAGCCTAACGACAGGTACTTCAAAGCGCTGCAACAAATACCCACAAACTCGTGTGTTTTTTTCCATGGGAGAAAGAATCTAGAAAAATAATTCCACTATCTGCCCAGGTCTAACTCAGGACTCCATATGTTTATATATATATATATATATGTATTTCTAGGATCAGAAATCCAAAGAAATAAGACAGCAAGGAACTGAGTGTTTGCAATTAATTTTAAAAGCGTATTTCTCTTTCAAAGAGTAAATATAAGCTGGCTATATTTTGAACATAAACATCAAGAACTCCAACAGGGAGTTTCACCCAAATCACCACTTTTGAATAGTAATTTCAACATAAAATAACAACATAAAATGTCTTTCATCATTAAACTTATGCACTATGTAACTATAATAATAGTTAAAATATTCATCCTCTTATTTACTTATAGTTGTTACACTTGAGTAGTTTTGTCAATATTAAATATTTTTCTGTTTTATTTACTAAATATAGATCTGCTGGAATATCGCTGTCTGTTATTTAGAAATACTTTGTGTTACCTACTTTATTATGAGTTATAATAGGGCTTTTGTTAAATACATTTTTAAAACTAAAGAAATAAAAAGATCTTTATTGTTAAGATATTTTCTTGGAAGAATAATCTGGAAATCGAAATCCCACAATGAAAGAAAAGTCAAAAATGTAGTCATAGAAGTGATTATGATGTAAAATAGGAAAAATTTGGTTCACATAAACTAATTAGAGCAGGAACACTAGAAAGTAAAGAAAATGCTGATTCTGCTTGCTGAAAAAAATGATGTAAAAAAATGAAGTAATCTTTGTAATCTGTCTTCGGAAAAATATAAATTGGAAATGAGAAGTGTTCTAATCAGAAGAGAGGGGAAGCTCTGCGACAGCTTTGCAGTAGGGAGCAAATGGGTAAAAATAAGACGCCAAGTTATGTTCATTGATATTATTGGTATACAATTAAGTTTTATTCAATAAGAAATCAGATCAGTTCACTTTAACAGTTCCTTTTCATATATTTCAGTGGACATAAAAGCAAACCTTGCATTGCTCTTCTGAAAAGGAGCACAATAATATGTTATATTCAGTTGTTGGATGAACAATCAAAGCCAGAATCTGTTTAATGAAAAATCAAAGGCAACATTTTCAAAACGAAACATTTAAATCCAGAGTTTCAGAGATAATCAGTATATGAAACTTCTGTTAACTGCAGAATTAAATCCAGAGTTTCAGAGATAATCAGTATATGAAACTTCTGTTAACTGCAGAATCAAGCCTAGGATAATGTTAAGCAGTAATTCTAATAAAAGAAAATCATTTCTTGATTGCCTATTAACTGACACATCTAGAAACAAGAGAACTGCATATTTTGATTCTCAATGATTTAATTCTGACTCAATTTTAATATAGTACCTGAATTAAAAAGGAATTAAAGATGAATTTGAAGATAAAGATTTATAATCCCCTATACATTATCTTATACCCTTCAGGACCATTATCATTTATCATCACCCCTTGTCTTACACTCTCCCATTTCTTGCTGAGTTCAGCTGAATTTCAGGGCTACTCCTGAATATATAGCATGTAGTACTTAATAGTGTGAATATTCGTGTTAAATGAACAGGAGCAAGCACAATGTCTGAGTATATTTATGACACCCTGTAGCGTGTAACGTTTCTAGTCTGTGAGGAAGTCTGTTTTGTATTTAATAACTTGAAAGCATTGCACCCAGAAAATTGAGCCATACAACCTAAGATTTACAGTTTTTGAGTTAAATGGTATGGTGTAAACTGTATTGGTACAGAAAATAGGAAAGATCATTCAGCACATTCTCTTCAGCCCATTCAGACCATTCTGTAGAATCTGCTCTTCGGTGTATATTTTTTTTGTGAATTAGCTAGACTATATTGTAAATACATGATATATTTTTTAGAAGTTTGTCATGCTGCTTTTTTTGTTATTCCTGATATTTATATAGCTATAAAAATGTTGTTCCTACTGTATTTTAGAGTGTTTTAATAATGAAGGCAATTATTAGGAATTGCATATATTCCAATAGATTTGTTATTTGTCATATGTACAGTTATTTTTCTTGACCTCTAGGTCATGTGTTCCTCGGGACAGGAATTATTGGTACATTGGTATGAATAGCAAAGCCTCATTTTGCTGCAGTTACTGAGTTCTACCACCATAGACTATCTTAATAATAATATTTTAATTGAAAATTAATAGAAAGACATAGGTCCAGATTCTCAGTGGGTGTGAATCAGCTGTTTTTCACCAGCTAAGGAGCTGACCTGAAGCATTTTAGCAACTAAGATTATCAAAGGAACTGTGATTGTCAAATATTATGGAGTGAGCATATGCTCAAAATACTTCTGATGCACTGTAATAATAATGCTATAAAGCTTACTTTGTCATGAAATGGGATATTTTATGTTGCACTGTTTTATGAATTTAACAAACTTTCAATTTATTAAAGTGGTAAAGTGAATTTATGTTGGAAAATCATGGCAGATGGAACTTTTTTTTTTCTTTTCCCTAAACTCCATTCTCCTATTTGTCATTTGGCTTATATTATCTCTGGTGGTTATATTATCTCAATGTACAATCATGTACAATGGCAATCCATTGAATGAGGGTTCTTATTATTTGAAGCTCCTAATATATAACTGGGATGAAAATGCTATATGAAAATAATGAACACAATAAGGTCAATGTATGTAAATATCAAATTTAAAATTTCACTTGAAAATAACTGAATGCAGAAGTCTTTTCCGAAGTTGTACAAAATGACACCTGAAAATCGTCCCATTCATCATCACCTCGCTGACCTAGGGGATACTGCCGAGGGTACAGGACTAATTACAGGGTGCCGGGGAACAGTGTTTGGAGACTGCCCAAGACTTATTATGGGACAGTTAGGGGAAGGGCCAAAGGGGTAGAAAGGGAGGAATCAATGTGGTTTGGGAAAAACAAGCACGGAAAGCAGGAGGCATGTGGGCATGTGGCTTGCATGTGGGCAGGTGGCTGGGCACCGTGCCCTGGGGATCCTCAGTGCAGCCTGTCCAGGCTTCTTGCAAAACCCACTTCTAGCTATTTTCCTGGGAGAAGGTCTCTATTCTGTGTGCACGGGTGTGTGTGGAGGCCCAAGAGCCAGCAAGAAAATGGGACCCAACTCATGGGTTTCGTAGTGATGTCTGGGTGCCATCACTAGTGCAACGTGAATTTTATTTTACTTTCTTCAGGGCTATCAATCCCTGCTAAAGGCTGGAAAAGTGTGTTTTCACCTAATAAAATAATTTAGGTATTTCTGCATAATACAGTATAGACACAGAACTTGAAAGAACAGCACAGCAAGAACAAGATTTTTTCTCCTGTTTTTCCAAGTTAATTACCTTGATTAGAAGCTATTTTCTCAAATGAAAATGAATAGCCTTGGTAAAACACACAGCTGTAACAGCCATCATTCGAAAGGGCCTGCAATTTAATATGAAGTTAATTAATAGGAAGAGGAAGCATTAGCAATATTGTGGGGTTTTGGTATTTGTGGGTTTTTTTCTTTTCTTTTCTTGTGGCTCCTGGGCCACAAGGTGGTGCCATCTAACCAACTGTGTCAACATCTTTGTCCTTCATGTGGCTTTGCCACTTAAGGGCCCAGATAGACAAGGATAAATGAGGAATTTAAGCCATGTGTGTATAAGCTACTGCCTCATCCCTTATGTCTCATTATCTCCACAGAACTCAGCAGCTTTACAACCACGACACCTCCTTCCTCTTACCCTCAGAACGCCAAAATTAGAAAGTTGCAGTGGCCAAGGGGAATCTTATGTACCGCTTTAGAGGCAGATGACTTACTAAATGAGTCCAAGCACTAAAAAAAAAAAAAAAAAAAAAAAAAAAAAAAAAAAAAAAACAGCAACAAAAAGCACCCTACAGCCACATTTACCTTATAAATATGTGTGAATGCACTAATTTATTCCATTAGAAGATGAGTTTGAGATTTGACCTTTGGACTAAGGAAGACCTGTGCTTAGCTAACTTAAAAGGCAAGTTTGAAAAAAAAAAACCCTTTAGCACTGTGTGATCAAACATTGTTTTTGAATACTTTTTACCAGTATTCAGCTGGGCTGCTGATCACCAAGTTAGCGTTAGATGGAAAATCTGGGGATCATACCTGATGTCTTCAAAGGTCTAGTCCCAAACACTGCCAAATGTCCCATCTCCCACCTGGCTTCTTTCAGATTTAGGCTGTCACAACTTTGCCAGTGGGGAACCTGTTTAGCCAATACGTAAAGCCATGACACCTCCGTATACTAACCGCAAAACAGGAATTAGCGCCAGCTAACGGCTGTAACGGCGCGGCCGCCGCCACCGCCATTAACGGGCCACGGCGGGAGCGCCCGCCCGCCGTTGCCATGGCAGCGCGGCGCGTCCCGTAATGGCGGCGGCGGCGGCGCTGAGGCGGTGTTGAGGCGACCATGGTGCGCAGTGAGTGTCGCGGGGTTACAACCCCCTCCTGAAGGGAAGACGGTTGTTTAGATGCATCCAACCTTCCCCTGCCCTCTCTAAGACACTTTGTTTTACCAATAGGTTGACTTGATGTGAAGGTAGGTCGTTATCAGTGTAGTATCATTTGCCCAAAGTACAAGAAAAAAATCATTCTTGTGAGAAATCTCTGTGATACAAATGGTAAGATGAAAATAAATAATAAAAGGAATAACAGTATTTCCCTATATATATAAGACACCTGTCAGCAACATTCAATGTACTCCATGGTTAAGGGAGATTCTCTAGTCCCAAATGCAAGTCATGATCACTTGAATATTCTATAAATCATGTGTTGTCAGAAAATCTGTCAAACATCTTTAAAAAAAACAGACTTTTTTAGGAAGGGGGATTTAACCAGCGTCATCCTAGCCTGTGTAAACTAACCTCTTTCACCTCTTTCCCTATGACCATAGATAGAGAAGCTAAATTGAAGCTTGTATTTTGGCTGTATTGGTTCCATAGAATTGCTATTCCAAGACAGTAAATAATAAAAATGGGCAATTTGACAAAACCTCCCTGAGATAAATTAGCCAGGAAAGAACAATTTTATTTAATTGCTTGGAAGGGATTATTTGTTCTTACATATCTCTATATGTGCTTTTAACTTTATTTTTCTTCAGAGTGTTTCTGAAGGGCTTTCCAGTCTTCTGTAGATATTAACAGTCATGAAAATAGCTATGGTAATATGATTAAATCCCATTTTTTTCAATCAATATTGCACTCCAGTACATTGTTTTTCAAGGAGAGAAAAAAAATGCAAGTGCTTTTTTGGTTCAGTGGGCTGGAAACAAAGTAATAGCATCTACTGCAAAACTAAGCTCTGTTTCTCGCAGATCTTTTTTTCCATTTTCATTATACAGAGGCTCTTTATTGCTTGAAATATTTCCCAGCACCACTGTATGAAAATTGTGAACCAAGGTCTCTGTTGACTTTTGGTCACTAAAGCTCTTTTGCTTGCTGCTAATGACCTTGTAGTACCCAGAAGTTACCTAGGATTAAATTCTATCCCAACAGAGACAGTTATAAGCATGAATCAGTTGTGGCTTCGCCTTAGACAAGAAAAAAACTTAAAAATATCTGTCCACTTTCAGCATTCATCCGGTTTATTTCAGTGCACAATTTGGTCATGGAAGCATCTTTTGACACCCTGTAGCTATTTTACATTTTTTTTGCTCCTACCTGTGATATGAACATCTGGCACTGCAAAATCAGAGGCCATAAAGCACTCCACTCCTTGTCTACATTAATCAATCTTCAACCTGAAGTATACTGAAAATAATGAATGCTCAATTCATTTCTGCAACTGCTATATTGTACTCTTGGAAGACTCAGCAGTTTTCATATAGATTTTTGAATGTGTCAAGTAACCTCAGGGTGTTTTACAAATGAGGTATATTGTGGCCGAATGGGCTAAAGTGACCTGGTGCTTGCTATCTCATGTAGCAGATTTTACTTCCATTGGCATTTTTACTGAACACCTCTTTAATATGACAAAAGATTTAATTGCTGTTATTAAGTCACGAGGGAGATATCTAAAAGGAGATTTTTTCCCCAGCAACTTCTAATATTTCTTTCAGTCACTGAAGATCTTGTTAGAAGACGTGCAGAACATAACAACTGTGAGATATTTTCACTGGAAGAAATCTCTTTACATCAGCAGGAAATAGAAAAGCTAGAATATCTAGACAAATGGTGTCGAGATTTAAAAATTCTCTATCTTCAAAATAATCTCATTCCAAAAATTGGTAAGTCTTTTCAAATGAAATTACATGCATAATTCTGGAATCAAAAAAAAAAAAAAAAACCAAACAAACCAAAACAACAACAAAAAAATCTATTGGGTAAAAGGGCATGCAGAGAGAAAAACGGCAGATGATTTTCTTGTGTGTCTGTCCCTACCAGAGTTTAAACATCGTTGCTCCCTGTTACTTTAACAGATTACTAAGAATCTTGGAAATTTCTGAGAGAAAATTTAGGTGAAAAAGATTCTACTGAGATACAAGTCACTAAAATATGAGTCTGGAACACCTTTTGCAGATATATTAAGATTAATTTATTAAAATTCTTGCCTTTGTGGCATGAGCTGCGATATCAAAGAACTAGTTCTTCCCATTATCGTTTTTCAATTCAGTTTTTGTAGATAGGGATTGTTTTTTGCTAACACTGGAATATTTTTTGTTCAGATAAAGCAGTTATTTTTTGTGTGTCAAGACGACTTTTTACAGAAAAGTGTCAGTGCTTCTCATCATTATTGGCTGGTGTTTGTGGTGTCAGGGTGTTGGCTACAGTCTTTGATAGGTGCTGCACAGAAAATAAGGCTATGGGCACAAAAAGCTTTGTCTCTGCCTGTAGTGTGCAGAGTTGAAGTCAAAGACTTCATCTTATTCTTTGATAACCCTCATATTTCCTTCTTTAGTATGATATGTCACACTTGCTTTCAGATTAATACTTTAGGAACACAAGATTTTTTTTCCCACAGTCTTATTTTCAAGAGATTCAGTCTTATTCTTAAATTAATATAATCTAACTGTAGGAGTTGGAAAAGCTTGTAACTTCCAGCTTCCATATGTTCCTGTGTAATGTAACCGCTTTCCAAGATAACACATGAAAAGAAAGAAATAGCACTATATGAATGCTGACCAAAAGCTTTGCTAAGTATTAAAATTGCGAAGTAATTCTTCCTAGTGGGTACCAACCTTTCTGGGTGGCACGAACAACAAATGTCACTTCCAGAAGCACTTCAGAATATCACAGCTGTATGGTTTGTATTAGATCTGCTATGACATCTCTCTCCTGTCTTCTTTTAAAGGAGACCTTTACGTAGCCGTAAAGATCAGACTTGCTTCCTGATGGGATAACAAATTATAAGACATCCAAGTGCACAGAAAATATAGGTGCCTAACTGCTATGACTGCATGGATGAGGCTTTGTTTTCTTCTTCTGTCTATAGACAGAAGGGGGAAAAAATAAGTTGGCTCCAATGCTGCCTTTTTCATATCTTCACATGTAGAGTAATTGCCATCATGGAAATACTTTAAGAAAAATGAACAGCCAACCAAAGCTAAAAGAGTCCTTGCTGAGGACTCTTTCATTATGTGAATTATGTGAATTTCATTTGTGAATTATGAAAAATATATCATTCCAAGGTCTTAGGAAACTAGATGGTAGAATTCATATAATTTAACTTTAGACATCTATGTCTAAGACTGTAACCTCCTGTTATAATCAATGGAGAAAAATAGGCATATTTTTGAGCATGATTCGGTTCACTGGTTTTAGACATCCAATTTGAAATAAGACAGATTGAACCTTGAACAGCCTATTTCTCTTTACTGATTATAAAAAAGGCTGGATAAGTAACTCTGCTGTAGACATGATCTATGTTGCTTAGATGAATCTCCCTGTTTGAATTTCTGTGCTTATCTCAGCAGAGACAGTGTGTACAGTGGTTAACCTGTGCAGTTTGTGACTTAGAATATGAGATTAACTTTGTTATTTTATTGGATGATGTTTCCAGTCGGAAAATCTTCAGAGATCTTCAGCTGTCACAAGTTATAAGGTGCATCTTGTGTCCAATTAGTACATCAGATGTGTCATATACCTCTAAAAGCATTTGAATTTTTCACTCACTTTGAGGACAGATGTGGTGTAGTTAGTTGCTGCTGAATTCCTTCTCTACCTCCTCTGTATATTTGAAAAGGAGTAAATGTTACCCACTGCGACAGAACACACCAAAATTTCCTGACCTCCTCCTTTTGATCATGAATCATGAAAAGTATATACTTCAGATCCCAGCTTACAGTGTTTGGGGGAGGTTTATCCGTCTTGACAAGAACTTTGTCAACAAGACAAGAACTTTGTTTTATCCATCTTGAATCCTTATAAATCTTTATATGAAAAATGTTCAAAAAGGGAAAAGGATATACAGAATGCTTCTGCCCTTGACTGGCAACTGTCTGCCATCTTATATTTGCAGAAACAGCAGCACAGGGGATGTGTTGGTTTAAATGAGACCTTACTGGTATGCTGATTTTATCACCATGACACTAACAATAAATTTAGATCATTGTATTTAAAAAGACAAACCACTATATATTTTTTTTTCTCTCTCTCTTTTATCTATTTTTGTCAAATCATTTTAATCTGTATGGGATGATTCTTGGAGACATTATCTACCAAATTTTCTCCTTTCTTCTTTCCTAAATTAATCAATGCTTGTGCCCAATGTACTATGCCATCTCAGCTGCCTCTCTGTCTGGCACATTTTTTTCTATGATTAAACTAGACTTTCTATTTCTGTTCTCCCCTGAGAACAAACATCAAATGGTATCCTTTCTTCTCTTTCAATGGTTTCTATTCTGCATATAGCATCATAAAGGTTTAAGACTATCTTGTCTTAATGACAACTTAACTCTTTATGAGTGCAGTATTACCAAAATGACATAGTAACATCAGCCCTGAGGAATCAAAGGGATAGACAAGGAATATTTTTTCCCCAAATGTCAGAGCATTCCTCTCAGTATTTTTTTAGGTTTATGCCAGAAAAACATCTTGGTTTGAAGTTATTATTTTCAAAATTATTTTTAACAGAATTGTGTTTTCTTATGTCATTGGATTGCTTCAATAGCACTAGTGAAAACACAAAAGTCAAAATCCAGCTCATAATTGTGGGCCAACCCATTCCTGCTATTCAGTTAATTCTATATATAAGATGATCCAAACTGAAAATGACATTATCTGATTTTTAAAATTTCCTCCTAACTTTCCTAGTCAGAGGATTTAAAACAGAGATTTAAATAATCCTGAGCTTATCGTGAATACTGAATTGCTGCAAAAATACTAGAAAAGAAAAAGGCAAAAAGTTTTGTAGACAAAAAGTAACTTGCAGGCTCAGTGAGTCTGTATTGTGTTAAGGTTTTATTTAAAACAACTTTAATTCTTCCAAATTTGATACAGTATGGATTTATTAATATCTTTTAAGTTTCTGGTTAGTCCTATAGACAAAAGATCTTTAGAACCTAAATATATACTAAGGAAAACATTTTTTATTTTCTATCAAAATGAATGTTAATGCATGACTAAACATTTAGCTTGACTAAATATCGCCTCATCATTCCTGAATTTCATGATAAGTGAAAGGCATGGTTTCACCAGGGTTTTTCCTGTCCTCATTTATCAGTGCACTGCCATTATAGATTTATGATTTATTTTTAAAAAATGTTCATAGCTTTCCTTATTTTTTCTATTTTTCTTATTTTAAGTTTCATTTTTCAGAGAACTTTCTCCTTTTATCTTCATATTAATAATGAAATAAATGTGTCTGATAATATGGTTTGTGCTTCCCATTTTTTTAGTTTTTTGTTTTTAAAGTTAAGCAAGCAAGTAAAATCATTACGTCCTTTCCAACAGAGCAAGTTGGTGTAATAATGTATATTTGTTACAGAAAATGTGGGCAGACTAAAGAAACTTGAGTATTTAAATATTGCTTTGAACAACATTGAAAGAATTGAAAATCTGGAAGGTAAGATTTATAAACAAAATACTTTGCCTTTTCATTTTGAATCACTTGAATTGTGATCAAAAGGTATAAGGAGGTAAGTTATCAAATATGTCCACCAGTAATGATACTTTGTTGACATTAAGAAGGAATCTTCTTCATGGTCAGTGTTTCAGTTGTGCTTCTTTTTCAATACTGAAATTTTGTGTCTGGAGTTTCTTAAAATTACTTTGATTTTCACTCTTTACATGTTCTCCCACCACTGTTGCCATCTCTGACATTTCTATTTTTTATTACCTTAATTGATATTTCAAAATTATTCATGGACCTCACATGGAATTGGTATTTCTGCAACATAAAGATGTCTGTGATACCAGATAATTTTGGATGATGTGGAGTTGTTTTAATGCTGTCTAAACTCTAGAAAGAGTTTCTCTTGTAATTCAGCCATTTTCTTGACTTCGGTAGTTAGGTCTCAGATGAGAAAGATTCACACTGTGCACAGATTGCAAGAGCAGACTGCAGTACTTTTGCAGAGTTTTTCCAATTATTCTTTACTTTGTTGTTACATAAAATAATATCTATTTTATCTCTGTTTAACCCTTTATCCTGTCAATATAATACCATGTACAAAAATCTGTCATTTTCCATGATTAGATTTTAAAGCTTAGAACCATCTACAAACACATTCTGTATTATCTGAATCATTTCTAGTTGGGTTCTTTTCCTTAATGACTTTATTTAGGCTAATTGCTATAATTTTTTTAAATGTCCCCCTTGGTGAGAGAATAGAGACAGAAAATAACTTTCTTTTTTTTTAACATTCAGCAAGGTTGAAGATGTTAGTTCAAATCAAATGTAAAAAAAAAAACACAAATAGGTTAAACAAAAGTCTTTAAAAGTTGAAAAAACAGGCAGTATATTACATATTTGGCAATTTATTGAGAAACTTGCATGTATTCTCATACCAGTAAATTTTAAGGTCGTCTACCAGGCTGCATATTTATTACTCTAATTTGTATTTTATTTAGCAGTGAAAGCATTTGGGAGTGTGCCTTGCAAAAAAACTGGATTATTTAAAACCCCTAATAAATCATTTTGAGTTGTTTATTCGCTTTCAGCTCCATTACACAGAAAATACTTGCGAAATAGACTAGCAAAAAAAAAGTTGTGGTTACAGTGATGAGTACAGCAGTTAAGCTCTTATTTAGCTGGACTTTTTACTATTAAAGCAAATGTTATAGTTCATGGGCAGATTTTGATAAAAATCTAGGAATTTTTAAAAAATATCCTTCAAATGATTTAACTTTGTGCATAACTAAAACAAAACAAAACAAACAAACAAAAATATAATTACTGTAGTAAAAAAAGACAGTGAATGGAGAAAGAAACTTTCTGGGGATTTGAAGTTCCTCAATGATAGTTCATTCTTTCAATAACCCAATTTTCCATTTTATTAGAGGTGTAAATTTATATTACCAGCAGAATAAATAATGTTTTTTCAAACAGGCTGTGAAGAGCTGAAGAAACTTGACCTGACAGCAAATTTTATTGGTGAACTCTCTAGTATTGAAGTTCTAAAATATAACATACATCTGAAGGAACTGTTTCTAGTGGGGAACCCATGTACTGATTTTGAAGGTTATAGACAATTTGTGGTGGCAACTCTTCAGCAACTGGAAGTAAGATTTTTTAAATTGTATGTTATGTCCAAATCAATAACCAGTAATCATAAATGATGCATTTTCCTTTGATGATAGCACTGTTGACTAAACATACTAATACAAAGCAAACTAAATGCTTCTAGTAGGAGACTACCTTCTATCATAAAGAGCAAGTGATTATGATAAATAAATTATAATTAATAGAATGTTAATTCCCCCAGAGACAGTTGTTAACTTCTTCCTGTTGTTTTCACGAGAAATCTTTAAACAAAACTCTGAAAAAATCAATACTGTTGTTCTGGCCTTTTGTTTGTTTACTTTTTAAATATGCAATATCTTTTTAAAGTTACTAGGTTGATGGAACCGTAAGTTTAAATGTTTTGGGAAAGCCAGCAGAAGGATCAATGCTAATGGTAAAAAGAAAAAAAAAAGGCACTCTATCACATTACTTGTAAACAGATACTTTAAGAATGAGGTTTTGTGAAATGAGTGAGCTTAGCTGATGACTTCTGGAATTATCCTCTCACAGTCAGTCTCACCTGACTTGTTAAGGAATAGATTCAACTCACTTTGTTGGCAATACACTAACATAACAAAATAATTTTCCAATGTTTTCATAAGTTGAAGACTGATAGAAGCCAGAAATGGCTCAAGGAAAGGAACAGAAGAAGCAAAGGAATCACCCCATTTAGCAGCATCAGACCGTTATTTAACTCAGATATTTTATAAAACTTAAACAACCATCAGGGCTGTTAAATAATTGTTGTGAATGATAGGTTACATCTAAGCAAACCTTCCCATGTAAGACCATTAATTGAAATGTAATACTTTTTTTTTTTTTTTGAATACAGCTAGACCTGTGGAGTTCTATGGCCTTTTGAAAGGCATATTATTAGTTTAATAGAGTTATCTGTCAAAATTAACCTATGATTGATTTAGATACATATAAAATTTCTCTCATACCTTTTTTTTTGGAAAGTGTTTGGATAGCAAGGAAATAGAACGTTCTGAAAGGATTCGAGCACTTCAAGACTATCCAGAAGTGAAGGAGAAAATCAGAGAACAGGAGAAAGCTTACCTTCTTAAAAGAGCCAGGGAGAAAGAAGATGCTCAAAAAAGGATGCAAGAAAAGAAGGAGAAGAAAGAAAATCAAATGCAATCTAAGCTTGGAACTGACAGGTAGGACAGTAACCAACAGTATTTTGTAAATAGATATGTCTTTTTTTTATTAAGAATTTTGTGTTCCTTATTAAATATTGATCATATAATTCCACTTAAAATCTTTTGTTTGCCTTTTTTTTTTTCATTGATTCTAGCGGGATTTTTTTCTTCTCATACCCTTTTATCTGTATTGAAAAATAACTGACTACAGACTTGCAGCAGTACAGCAGAATTTTTGTCCTAAGATTACAAGCTAGCTTTTGCCAAAGTGGCATGATTGATAGCTTCCTTCAGTAGGACAGCTGAAAACTGCTCTGTAAGCCAATACATATTTTCCAGTGGTTCCAGAGAAAGCAATGGTTCACCTGTAATTTCATTTGCTATTTTGCTATTATGTGTTAAGGATGAAATAGGATTTTACAGATCTTTTGAGGTGAAAAAGGCTATGTGACTTTGATTCCTACATTTCTTTTACCTAGTACACTGAGACAGTAGAAGAATTTATATCTGGGATCATCTTTCATTGCAGTTGTCATTCATCTTATTTTTAGTCCAGTAGAGTCTAAATTTCATAAAGATGGCTATGGAACTTACTGTTATACAAAAGTGTCATAAATCTAGATTTCACCTCATATAGATACAAAGTTTCTGAAGATTGCAGGGCATTAAGGCTAGGGAAAAAAAAAATTCTAAAAACAGCATTCAAGCAGATGTCTAAGTAAAAAGCTGTTATCCTATAAACTTCTAATTTGCTGTTGCCTACTATTCAGGCTACGTAAATATCACAGGCAATACAGGTTTTCTTTCACCTTTAAATTGTGAAGACATCTGAATATTCTGTCCTTGAAGTTCATCTGATGAAATATCTTCAGGCTTTCAAGGCATCACCATAGTATCACTTCTTAGTTAAGCTAATGAAATACATTCCATCTAAATATTTTCATTAATAGTAAAGTCCATTGTATTAGAATTCCATTTTTTTGGAATAATATTCCCTGTGATCTCATATAGTCCAGACACCATATGTGACAATGAAAACCATCAGCCAGAAAGAGAACAACAAACATGGGAAGAAACTGATGATGAAGACAGAAGATTCTGGGAGGAGCCTACACCATATACGCCAGAATCTAGATTGGAAGCTCACAGATACATTGAAGAAAGGAGAGCTAAAGATAATATAAGGTACATTTTTGTTTTGATATATTTTTTAAAGATGTGGAGTTTTGAAGGGAAAAGAGAAGAAGTAAGCACCTAGCTCACGCTGAATGCCAGTGGGCACTCTCAACTTCATTTCCTTTCACCTCTGAAAAAGCATTTATAAAATATAAATAGACTGTTCACTTTGTTTCATTTTCTAAACTATATTCATAATTTCTCTTGTTTTGTTTTTCTTCAAATGGATTTTATATATATATACATATATATAATTTTTTTTTCAGAAGTGACATTTCAGGCACCATTTTTGTGTATCTTACAATTTTTGTCACATATTTTATCCAAGATACCCATCCTGAGTAATAACTCTTCATATTTTCTATTGTTTGTTGAAGATGCCTGTCCCCAGTAATGCTTTAATGTTTTTAAGATGGCCGCTGGTTTTGTCAATCATTGAGAATCAATGCAGTCACTAACAAAACGATTATTTTATTGCTACTGAGTTTGTCAGTTTTATAAACAGAGTCATACCCCCTTTCCTTCCTGTCCTTCCTTTCCTTCCTTTCCTTCCTTTTCTTCCTTTTCTTCATTTCCCTCCTTTCCCTCCTTTCCCTTTCTATTTCTTTGTTATTTTGAAATAAGCCAAGAATTTTTGCAGGAAAGCAAATTAAGTTTACATGAATAGAAAGTTTTTTTAGAAATGCTTATGTATACATCAAAGCAAATAAAAATATTGATACATCATGATTATTGTGAGTATTCATGGCTAAGAATATATTCTTTTTTTTTTAAAGCAATCCACTAATTTCTTAAGATAAACCAGATAAATTTGATATTTTACTACTTAATAATAGACACTGAAATATAAATAGACAGTGAAATAGAATAGACAGTGAAATATGAAAGAAGTTATTATCGGTGATATTACAAAGTATTTGCTTATCTTTAGATGATGATTTTATTGTACAGTTGGACAATTCATTTCACCTTTTTGTTCCTGAAATAAGTTATATCTTTAAAATACCAGATATTATTTGGTCTATTTTTATCTTCTTTTTTTTTTTTTTTTTTCGCTGTTGAACATAGAAGATGAGAATGTGCAAAATAATTTTTCTTCCTTCTTTAAGGGAGTTAAAGAAGAAAGAAAAGCCACTTCGGACTCTGATCACCACAGAAGGAAAAGCTCTGAATGTAAATGAGCCTAAGTATGTAAGGAAAACAATGTCATGAAGAAGTGAAGCAGTACTAATATCTTTATGGTTGATTTGGTCTAGTATTTCATGATATATGGCAATACAAAAATAAGAGGACTGACAAATTCTATTGTGTGGCGTTATATTCCTGCTGAGGAGCGAGTGAACTGAAGTTATATTCTTAGTCTAGAAAAAGAATTAATTTTCAGTCATTCAAGTGTTGAAGGATGTTTAATTTATTATCTTTAACTTTCATGATTGAAGAACTTGCTTTTCTCTAAAAGACCTAAGATATTTTACTCTGTTCCCTTTTATGGTAAGGTTCTCTTTCTTTGAGCATCTTGCTAACAGCGGAAAAAGTTTAACCAAAGGCTGGATGTAGAAGATAAATGTGTATGAGTAACCACTTTAGATGTGGAAAAATGTGTCCAAGTACTATTTTTGAACAAAACCTTTCTGTCTTCTGATGACACCTGAATACCTGGCAGAATTCAACACGATACGTAATTCACTTGCTTTGCATGAGATCCTTTCCTTTGACACTGTGAATGGGGTCATACCCTGTCTCCTGTGTTCTGAGTAAGATTTTCCATTTTAAAAGTGGCTTAGCTGCAAAAAATCAAAGCTAAAAGCATGCTTACTATTAGTACGAAGAACACATTCTTTAACTTGGAAGTTTATAAAACCATAGAAAATGAAGGTTTTCAAAAACCTGCATTATCAATGCTTATTTTTCATGGCTGTAGGTAACACAAATATGTACCAAAATATGTTTATTACTTCTAACACTCTCATTTTTGCAAAAATATGTTGACAGAAGCACAAAAAGGCATAGTCATTTAGAATAAAGCTTTTCTCGACTCTCTAGAAGAAATATGATCCCACTGAGTTCATTGTTAACATCTCTACTCTTCATTTCACTTGGGTTTCCTGGATTAGAATTTACTCTGTGGGTTGTCTAAGTAAAGCCAGATCATTGAACAGTTCGTACCAATATGGCTGCAACAAGAATATCACAGCTTGAATTCAGTGCAATCTGGCAGAGTATTGCAGAGACGCACATTAAGAGTTACTCCTAAATGGATGCTGCTCTCAAAAACTTTTGTTTTCTTGTAGAGGTCTAGTAAACCAATGTCTTCTTGTAAGTTTATAAAGGGAATAACTGCATACAACTCAAAAAAGGAGGCTACTTCTCTTCCTCATTTCTAGCTAACCTTCTGCCAAGAAAATTTTGCAATTCTCATTCTCCATTCTTTAGTGAATTCTCCTCAAAATCTGTATTATGAGGGGCATGAATGGGGAAAAAAAAAAGCTGTATTTTATTCTTCTTTGCACTTTCCATTAAAAATACTCATAAAGTGAAAGCTCCATAAGCTTTCTTGTGGGATCACTATATGAGAATAGAATAAAGAGTATGTATGGCAAATATTTTTATTGCTGAGAAAATTTAGCCAACTGAAATTCTGAACTAATTTCTGTTATCTGAACCCAAAGTATCAAAGTACTATAATGTTCCTGAAATACACCATATAAAGTTAAGCCTTATCTCATCATAAGAATTTCATTTGTTGATCTCTCTAAGTGGTTCTTAAGCTGGGATTTTTTTTCTAACACTCTGGAAGCATTTGAAGTCCTTATTTACTTTTATCTCCTTACAGTAATAGTAATAGATGTGGTTTTCAATTTGTAGGGCAGGGGGGGGTTAAGATTCTTTCACAATTCTAAAAACTCCTCCAGCAGATCACAAACACATACTTAATAACATCTACGTTTAAAAAATGCTTTAAAGCTTGTAGAAACAAGGATGTTTTCCAAATCATTCTTTATATCAGAAATACACAGCCATACATTTGTACTACAGACAATTTAATTACCATGAACAAATATGCAGTTTTTTTACAAATTATGAGGTTCTTCATTCTCAGATCTTCGTTTTTTTTCATAAACTTTCTTTCTGATAGCACTAAAAAAAGAAAGATTTCACCAGCAGGTGTCATTCTTTCTGCACTGACAGACTGATTTTAATTAACGCATCTTCAGCACTATTTTTATTTCTGTTTCTGGGTAGTTGAGTGATGAGAGCAGAAAACAAATTTCAGACTGACCCTGATTCAAATGCCAGTAGTTTTTTTCTGTTTGTAAAACAGAATTGCAACTCTTTCTAAAATGATAATATGACATATTGTCTAAGTGGTATTCATGTTAATCCAAAATTGCTAACAGTTTAATTTTAAGTATGAAGTAATGTTTGTTTGTGCATTTCACTTGTATATATCCTAGAGGTGTCTCTTATCTTATTAGGCTTCATTTCACTTTGGAAGATGACGAAGAAAACAACCAGTTCATCTTGGATCTTGCTGTTTACAGGTCATAATTATTATTTTTTTTTCCTTTTCCTTTTTACTGCTCTTAATTTCTGGTACCTAGTATTTCAAAAATACCCTTCTGTTCACTGGGACTTTGCAAGAGGAGAACAAATAATATAGTATGTTATAGAACCAGTCTGGAAACCTCTGCAAAAGAAATGGGACTGTATAAGCTGGAGAACCTTCAGACTGTTCTGTTCTCCTGAGTAAGCATAGTTTAATTGTTTAATTTCTTGAGTTGATGTTTTCTGCTGCCCACATGCAGGTTGCCTCTGCACTTGTTCATTTATGCTTACATAAAATCCCTTTCATTCTTCACTGGCACATTCGGATTATAGGGAATTGGGTTTTATGCCCATTCCCCGGCCTCAAAAGAACTGTCACAATATAGTTGATGACATTCTGTTTAGATTCTTCTTGTCCTCAAGACCATGTGGCCTTATCAGTAGTGCCTGTTGGAAAGACTCTATGGCTCATATATTTCCCAAATCATGACATGTTGTTTGGAAAAAGTCTGGTTGAACCCAGCCAAAATATGACAAGGGATCCAGCCAACTATTTGAAAGCAGAGTACTCCTAAGCAGAACTCTGTACGTGTGCGAAATACTATCATGCCCAAGAACTGATTAGAAACCAAACAGCTTATTTACCATTACTAGAAACTTGTAATGATAAAGTTTCTAGAACTAGTTTTCTAGTGTAGAAACACTCTTCATGCTAGGGCCTGCTCTACTTGAGCTCATTAATTTCCCTCAGAACAGACCTAATCCATTGTTTATGGATTTTTAAATTTTTAAATCCATAAACAATCCATCATAAATTGATGAGTTTTCCTATAAAATAAAGCATTAAATGTATAGAAAAATACTGCTCACTTTCAATGAAGATTTTGAAATATTGGAGTAGTATAATCCCCTGCAGTTATATAGTGTATTGATGTATCACTGAGGTAGACTTGACAGAACCTAGACATTATTTTATTTGACATTTTGTCAACACACATGAAAAGCATAGCCTTCTTACAGACTTTAAATCCTAATAATATTTCATAAAACTTAATAACTGAAATTGCTGTTTGTAATTTACAATTTATAAAAGCATTAAAGACACATATAGTCTGAATTACTTTTTTGCTGGACTGTATTGTATATTGCATTCATTTATTTATATTTCATTCTAAAGACATCTGGACACTTCTCTGCTTGATGTTGATGTCCAGCCAACTTACGTACGAGTACGGGTGAAGGGAAAGGTTAGTGGATTTTTTTTTTTCTACATTCATTTCAAATTAAAGGTTATAGTTGTTGTGGGTTTTGCTATTTATTTTCATTGTTTACTTCTGGCCTCTTACAGACCTCCAATATGTTCCGTTGCAGAAGAACTGATCTTTGTTCATTGAAGTTTGATGGTATTTTTAACTGACTTCAGACGAATTTATGTCTGACTTTTAGTGGTTGCCATCCTTGTACACTGGTGCAGAAAAGAAGCACTTTCCTAGTGGCATTATTCTGAACCACATATACACTCTGGAAGTGCTAACCACAAAGGGTACAAAGTCTGAAATAAGATTTGATCCTCTTTTTCTCTCCCTCTCCCTTCTTTTTTTCCCCTAACAAAATACATAAGCGCGTACTGGTTGCCCTAGACTAGAGTATTGCAATTTTTACAATCTTAAATTTATAGCTGGTAGAAATAAGTGAATATATATATACGTATATGTATATTTTTATTTATTTAGAAGGGCCTTTCAACTATCATTCTGTTTTTTTGGGTTTTTTTTTTTTCTTCTCAAAGGTTATAATTTTATATTCATTTAAAAGAAATCAAAGTACTTATATAGTAAACCAAAATCCCTATTTATAACTATACCAACTGCATAAACAAAACTTTGTAATTGCTTTACATCTAAAATAGACTGGGTAATTATACTCATTTAAGTGCTAATATAAGTCTAAGTCAAGCATCATTTTATAACCTTCTTTAGAAATGTCACTTGAGGATTGAGAGCAATTCAAGCATATACATGTCCTGTACTTGTAAGTAAAAGCTGCTTAACATGCTAATCATTTATTAGGATTAGTAGTAATATATTTAAATCAAGAGGATTTAGACCTATACTGTGCTAAATATCAAAGTATATGAAAGTGATGTTTCTGTATATGTTCTGTTCAGCTCAAAAAAAAAAGATTATTAATATTTTACACTTCATTCTTTATTTCAGCCATTTCAGCTTGTGCTCCCTGAGGAAGTGAAACCAGATAGCAGCACTGCTAAAAGATCACAAACAACTGGGCATTTAATTGTCAGCATGCCAAAGGTATGTAAAATAACTTGGAAAGGCATCATGCAAAGGTACTTGAAGTGTTGGGTGTATTTTGGAGGTATTTCTGAGTTGTAGCATCTGTTCATTGGAAGCATCTGTTGATGCTTCAAATTTTGCATTGGTTTTAAAAACTACCCATATAGGTGGAACACAGAGATGTATGCTCTACTACCTGTATTGTCAACAGACCCACACTTCCTGGATCTGCTGACCTACGATGCATATGTTACCTTGCAGCACTTCCACTAAGTAGGGTGACACAATCTGTTTCCTTTCTTCAGGATTCAACAGAGTGAACAATGGATATTTTTGATATCCATCATTTTCAGACTCTGGTCTATCATACAAGATGCATTGATATTACTAATATGTATTCTAGGAAGCTAAATATAATAAATAAAGATTAGCAACAACTGAAAGGCCAATAGTTATTTTTCCTGCAGAACATTGTGGCCGGCATTATCAGCAGTGGTTCCGAATGCTAATTTGATATCATCAACTCAATATTAATTCCTTTCAGTTATATGATAGAAAGGTCAGGTCCATGCAAGTTTTTTCAGGATATATCATTGATAAGACAAGCCTAATTTCTCCATTCCATTATGTTTATAATCTTTCTTTTCCTGATAAACAGTTATTCTCAAAATTAAATCATCTGCAATTAGATAAATGGTCTATTGCATTCCTTCTGTAGTTAAAATTTTAAGAATACTGTTAACTTAAAAATGGACTCCCATATTAGACTTTCTGCAATACTATGAAAAGACCTCCCTCTTATCAGTAATAGAACAAAAACTAACCAAATTCTATGAGAGTATTTTTTACTTACTTTAGTGAGTTTCTGATCAAGTTGTTAATCCTTTCAAGATTCATCTTACAATTATGTTCCCTAAATTCTTTGCAGAATTGTTGTCTTGCTAAGACCTTCCCTATCAAAATTTTTTGGAAAGTCAGCAAAACACATGCGAAATATGCAACATTTAGTGAAATTAAATAGTGCCAGTTTTTAAGTGCAGTGTTTACAACTGTCATAATCTTAAAATAATAAGCTTAAAAATACTGTTTTTACAAATTCCTTTTCTCAAATATATCACACCTTCTGTTCAAAAAATTGATTTCATTATATTTATGTATTCTCTCTTCCTGTGTACCGCAGGCCTTAAATTTCATTCAGTTATTTTTCTACTGAGACGAAAGTCTTATATTTAGCCACAGTTGAATCTATGGAAGTTCTGGTTTTGAGGAACAGTTATTCTCACTTGATCTAACTCAGTCAGAGACAGATAGTCAACCCATGCCTTGGTGAAGCTCACATATCATTGTCCCATATTGGAGTGTGCTTCACAGATGAGAAAAATAAGAAAATACTATTTAAAATTTCTATTGAATTTCTTGTCTCTTGAACAGAGACAGTAGGACATCTTTTGAGCCAAAGGGGTTTTGGGTGAAATAATATTGGATAATTGATAATAGGTCCTGCGATAGGCAAATCCTAATCCTTGCCAAGATCCAGGATCACTTCTTGTCAAGGAGACCCTTTCAACTGATTGCAGAATCAACCAGTTTGCTTACCATCCTTGACAGTGTTCTCTGACGGCAAAGAAAGGAACATTGCTCTGAAAGTGATCAAAGAAATGAATTACTTTCACAAAAATAGAATATTATGGGGTGTTATTCTGCTTGGAACTAGAAACTTTATAGCTGGATTTGAAGAAAATGCATCTAAATCAATTGTACTAGAAATAGTACAATGGACTGTTTTAGTAAAGCAGCTGAGGGAGGTTGTGGTCACTCAGGTCTTTTTATAAGGAATAAAAGAGCTTCATAGAGCAGCACAGACTTTCACATTAATTTCCTCAATAAAAGCGTCTGAACAGGGATGCCAAAACTGAATTACAATTGTGAAGTGCATCATGAGCAAGTTATCTACTGGGAGAATCAAAAAAGTGCATTATTAAAATATTACTAAAAAAGACAACATATAGTCATGTACTTATGTGTATATTCATATATATATGTATTCATATATATATATACCCATGGTCATGCATATACATGTGCCCATTATATAGTTAAATATAACTTTATTTACAAGTTATATATGTTTATAAGTTATATAGTTAAATATAACTGCTTAAAATTGCCTTATGCATGTATTGAGTGAGGAAGCATCAGGAAGGGTTAAAGTCTTAACAGAATAAATGGCAGAAGAGAATTGTTTTTTACACTCTGTTTATTTTCTATTTTTAAAAGTTTATTTAAATGCTAATAAGCCTAAATCTCACTTTTTTTGGTGAGAATTGTGGCTGTGTATTTTAATTTTTTTAAATTTTATTTTAGGCTAATGGAATAATCCTGGCTAGGCAAAAAGTGTCAACTTCAATCAAAACATCTGACAGCAACACACCGCAAAAAAATACAGGAAGGTAATTCCATTTTTCCTTTTCTGTTGGTTTTACTTTTTTTGGTACCTTTATTCACTTTCCAGAATTGTGCTGTTTATTGAGTATGTTATTGTTGGAAATAGGAAAATATTGATTTATATAGAGTAAAGAAGAGCTTTGGACTAATGGCCTGTCTGGTGCGTTATAAAGTTATCTGCTCCAACAACAGAGCCAAAAAAGTACTATTTCTACAATCAGTTTTGTTCTATCAACTCATTCAGATTATTAAACTAGAACACATCAAATCCAGATCACCTACTGTGAATTGCATCTGCAGGGCTCCTTGCTGTGTAGGCCAAGTCTCTAAAATGTTTGGAAGGCAACAGTTTTGAATTTCTCACATGAATTTTTTGTATCTTTCCCATGAAGTGGTCATTGCTAAAGTATATCAGTTGAGCCATTGCCCTAAGAAATGGGATCAAAAAGCAATTTGGCAAGATTATATAACATAGGTCCATCCTATTAAATGAAATGTAAACTCTAGCTCTTGGAATCCATCAGCCAGTGATTGCCAGAAGAAAGCAAGTCTTAAGGATCCACATTTTGTTATTCTTTACTCCTAGCAAGTGACGATTAGTAATTTTTTCATTGCAATTTTTACTGGCAATTGTTAGCGACAGACACTGAGGCAGATGGACACCTGGTCTGAGCAGAAACAGATACTATGATATGTATTCTAAATTTTTCCCTTTTTTCTTACTTTAAGCAATGACATTCATAGCAGAACAAGCTGTTGTAACAGGTAAGTTTGTTAAACTCTAATATTTGAAAGGCTGTATTTGTTTCCTTGTTTGATTTTATTGTGCTGCATACTAATGGAAAAACTAAATAGTTAAAACTGAATTATGGATCATACAGATTCTTCGTGGTCTCATGATTTAGGACTCTTAACCAAGTGGCTATCCAAGAGTCAGTTATGTCATTATTTCTGGTTTTTTTATTTTCTTATTTAAAAAAATATCATCAGCCATGCCTTCTTTTTCTTGAATGACCTGCATATTGAGTAGGTAATAGGGTACTGCAAGGATTTGTGAAGATATTGCTAATGACACAAAATCATCACACCCTTGATTATAATTACTTCTTGAATACTAATGATTTCTACTATATTTTAAAAGGTCCAAGACAAAGTAGTGGATACTTACTTTGCAAAAGCAATGTCTCTTTCCAGCAGAATTACAGCTGAAGCCTTAGAAACATCTAAAGAAATCAACAGAACTGTCAGTTTTTTGACAAGGGAAAACCAGATCTGCCCTCTTTACATACCAGACACTATCTGTCTTCCAAACAGTAAAATCTCTGTCAAGGAGTGGGTGAGGGATATATATTTCCTAAACACCCTCTCTGTGCCTTGAGTTTTGTCTACAGAGTAAATAATTAAATAGAAGTAACAATGGGGACAAGTTCCCTTTCCTACTAACTGATGATCTAAAGCTGCTCCATGGCATAGCAAAAGGACAAATCCTTGTGTTTGACTTCGTTAGTTTTGAGCAATTAGAAGCTTGCTTACTGAAATTTTGAAGCAAAAATACAAATTTTACTGTTAAATATTAGAAGAATTTACGTTACAAAAGCACAAATGGGAAAGTATTTTGAATTACAGTTCTTACCAAAAATAGTAAGTTTTGACCTCTTTAGCTGGAAAATCACTGACTAGACAGATGTTAAAATTTGTTGAATAGTTGTCTCTTAGATTACAGAAGAACATTCATTATAGTGATTTCACTTGACAGCTACAGATATATTAGCTAAATTCTCCATCAGACATTTAATCTACTGAACTATGATGCAATGCCTTAAATCTTAAATTCTTGTTAGCTAGGTTACGTGATGATACTATTATTACTTCTGCCACATAAAAGACATTCCTTCAATGATTGTATTCAAAGCTATTTCAAATTTCCAAAGACCCAAGTTGCCTTGGAAGGAATTTGATGTATTGATTTATAAAGCTTTTATTAATACAGTAGCTGCAAATGCCATAGTTTTTATTGCACGTACCCTCACAATTCATCTGGGAGGCAGAAAAGCTGAATTTGCCAGTTTCACAGACAAAACTCAAATATAGGAAAGAATGGACTTAGAGTCAAACTGGAAATTTTGAAAGTAACCATTACATAAATTTGATAATACTTGTCTTATACCCTAATCTTCACACTATTCTTCCTTTCTCATGTTGGGAAAAGTAGAGGAAACTCAAACTGTCTCTAAATGAATGTTTTCTAATACTTGTTTTTTTCCAATAAAGAAAGAAGGAAAATAAAGGAGATGATTTCTTGTTCTTTGTTTTTTGCTATAATTCTTCTTATACATAGGTAGAGAAATATACAGCAGAAGCATCTTATGAATTCGTTTAATGAGCCAAAGGATTTCATAGACACAAAATAAAAAATAATTCATCAGGTTCTGGTCTATACATAGTTCTTGCAGTGAATCATTGAACCACGTAAAGCAGAGGTGATGTTTTCTACTCAAACAGTTTCTGCTCCTTAGCTAAACAAGATCGCACTGGTTAACTATGTTATCAGCATCTATAGACAATAAAGCATAACACATTAATTTAGAAATGTAGTTTATCTTCCTTTAGAATGGCTTCTTAGTGGCAGAATATATTTTATGGCTTTTTTGGTTTTCTTTCGTACATGAATTCTTAATAAAGGGAAAAAAAAATCTTATGCTACTGGAACCTCCATCTCTCTGTCTGCCAGTACACCCATAATTCAAGCAGGTTATCCAATTTCAGCCAGATTTGGCTAGCCAAGAAAGACAACAAAATATAAAATTTCTGTTGTTTTCATTGAACTCAAGGCCAAGAAAAAATGGGTGTTTTCAATCCTTTTATTGGATTTTAATTCTAATCTTTTTCTACAAGCATTCAGTGGTAGAATTTCTTTTGTGGGTTACAGTTTCACATTGATGTACAAGAATTAATTTACTTACCTTGGAGAATTATTGCTTATTTTTAGTTCAGCTCTTTTTCATTTATTGATGAAAAAAGGAAAAAACTGTTTTCTCTGTCAAAGGACATCATTAGAGATGAGACTTAGTACTGAGAAGCCCTGATTTATTGCATGACTTTGACTTAGTTTGAGTCTTTGTGGTGGAGAGGTTGCAAAAAAAAAAATCTTTTGGAGAAAATTGTAGGTGAAGGTGTAGGAATCTTTTTTTTTTATGTGCGAGGAGTCCTAATTTGAGTGCTTGAAAGAATCCTTGCAAAGTGCAGGAATACTCCCTTCCCTCTCCATGGACCTCATGGCTGAGGATAGAAACAAACTGGAGAAAATATAGAATCATAGAATCATTATGGCTGGAAAAGACATAAAGTTCATCAAGTCCAACCATAACAGGATGCTGCAAAGGTGCAAACAGTAGAATAAAATGAATAATGTCTTAAGACTGGGAATGTGAGATAAGATAAAGTCAGAACATGAGTGGAGATGCAGACACACACACACACACGAGGGAATAGCAAGAGGATTTACCTGATCTTTCCATCCAGAATTCACCACCACTTATGCTTCTATGCTAAACATCAACATTTTAACTTTTTAAAGCTAAGTGCATCTGACATTTGGCCTGAAAAAGAACTGAAAAAATATGTGGAAGGAGCACAGATGGCAGATCATTATTTGTCCTAATGACATGTAATATGTGGTCTCCATAAAGACCTGGCAGTAGATTGCAAATTTGTGAAGCTGAAGAGCATTACAGAAATACCGTTTCAGGCTATATAGCTTGTTAACTGCTATGAAGATAAGAACTTTCACCATGCAATTTATGTTGTCTGAGAGGGAAGTTCAACTAACCTCTTGTTCAGGAAGTGGATCCAGGTATAAGCAGCATGTTAAAGAAGCTTTTAACTCAGTTAAGCTTAAAATGTAGTTTCATCTGCATTCTCCCAAAAGACCAGAACTAATCAAAGTAGATGCTATACATCTCTGTGTGATTAATGATAGAGGAATGGTTTGAAAATTCATTTGCACGCATGAAGATCTGGTAATCCATAACATTAATAAGAGTGAGAAGGTTTTAAAATAAGGAGGATAGCATTCTCAAGAGCACTGGTGAGTTAAACTTTGATTATTACAACATAAAGTCATCTCGAATAGTCCTTATCTGAATAGGACAAAAGTTTAGGCAGGTATATTCACGTCAGTAATGCAAAACATGAATCTCACTGTAGAAATGACCTATGGATAAGAGCACAAAGATCTATAATTTACCTATCATCTCCTTCTTTCCTTCACCAAAGAAAACCCGTCAGCCTAGAAAACAATCCTAAATTTTTACAGGCATTTTCATAAAGATCATCTCATTTGTCTCACCCTGTATTAAAATACCTAAAAATGATAATCCAAAAATGTAATCTTCCAACAAGTCATTAGAAACATATATCGAATATTTATCTGTATATATGTACATGACAAAAACACTTTTTGGATACCCAAATTCATGTTGCTTGATGCTCAGTCTATCCTGTTGTCAGTCACTGATGGACATTTGTTGATAACACACGCTGATTGCATCTTGAGAATGACTGATGCGTGTAATCCGTTCTTAGATTAACGACATGGTCTCATACTAATGACACTCACCGTTAATTAGTTTCTTTTGTATTTAAGCGTATTCTGCTAGTAAGTCATAAGCTATTCAAACTCCATAAAGTTTATTGTATTATCCTGACTAGTAATTTATAAAATTTTAGAGCTGTTGAACAAATGCAAGCTCTCACCAGTAATTAAATACATCAAATCAAGGAAAATATTTTCTAGTATGTGACTGAAGCACATATTAAAGCTAATGAATTTTCATATTTATGCTTTTTTAGCTTTACATATAAAAATGCTTTAGGGTAGCAAGTTCACACATTTCAGAAGCATAAGATTCTGGACAGAGCACACTCATTTTGAGGCCTCCTCAATAGCTAGTAATAAAGTGAATCAAGGCCACAGCACATTTCACAAGTTATACAAAAACAAAGAAACAAAAAGTTATTGCCTCTTGGGAAGAAAGATTTTCTAGAATGTTGCCACAAAGTGAATCCACTTCTATTTCACTAATCTGTCAAGAATAATAAAAAATTGAAGAACATCCAGGGTGATGAAATAAGAAGAGTTGTCTTGTATCTCTCCTCATTACCCATAAAATTCTCCTCTGAGTGGTTTTTCTTTGTGCAATTTGTGAGGGAAGGTTATCCAGATTATTAGAGCAGGGAGCTTTTCCAGTTGTCTGTAATCCTGAGTTTAGAACTTTGACCCGATGTGTCACATAGTATAAAAGAATAATTAGTATTGGGATGTACAAATCATGTTGGAATTTGCAGAAATTAGAATATCATTGTACAATTGCATTTCATTTTCTCCGATAAACAGTTGCAAATTATTTGAAAACAGACTACTTTTTTTCCATGAAAATGTCTTAACTCCTCTGTTGGAGAAAAACAGTGGCTTTAAATGCTGCAAGACAGTAAATATAGGAATGTTTAAAATCTCTGATGGTGATGCAATATCTGCTGCCCTGTTGAACGGACTGTACACAACTTTAAGTGAGATTTGAAAAAATATCCACAGCATAGTTTGAATTAGGAAATTCTGTTATAATTCTGACCTTGCTTCAAAATTTGCTCATCATATAAAGATTTTTAGTCATTGTAGTGCCAAAAAGTAAGAGTTAGATGATACAAGCAAATAAATTAGTACAATTATATTTTCTCTCTAAATAAATTTCTGCTTTTAGTAGTATAATAAGTATATTTCTGCTTTTATAATTTTAATCTGTTGATCTTAGTAAACATTCCTGTGAAAGTACCAAGCTAAAAATGAGAGACTAAGAGAAAGAAAAGATAATTATGCTCAAAATTTGTCTTTCACCAGAAGTCAAACATTTATACCGTGATACCAGCAATCACCGTCTTTTGAATTAAAACAAATCACAGATGTAAAAAAAAAGATATTTCAATATTGTTAGGCTAAGGTTTATTTTCTGCCAAATCTTAAAAACTTCTCTGTTTCTGTGAGTTTCTGGTAACAGTCAATTTACAATTAATATAATCTCTTAGCTCTTCTTTAATTGCACCCAGCAACAAATCTCATGCTAAAGTCGACAGATTTATAAAAAGCTCTGAAAATAATGCTGTTAAATTTAACACTGAAATTAAGTATTTTCCATTTGTTTCCCTCTTGTTTCAGAAGTGGACGAGTTGAGAAATTAGAAGTGGATCCTAGTAAATATTCATTCCCTGATGTGACAAAGATAATCCAAGAGAAGGAACAAATTGGACAGGGACCTATTAGTTTCCAACCAAGGAAGATTACGGAGAATACAAAGACTTTTGTTGATGTTGAAAATAATGAAGAAGTTCCACCCTTAATTTGAAATGTTCTCAAATTGTTCCTTTGTATGTGGCCAGTATCCCTAAGTTGTTTTCATGACTCTGTATGTAATATAAGCATTATATATTATAATATGCTGAGGTGGGAGAGTATTGATACAGTTCTTATCATAATGTTTGTTAAGTCTGTGTTTTATGCAGCTTTTTCTGTTAATATATTGCTTCTATAAATTCTGTCGTCTTCTTTGTTTCCCTAGTAAGTCTCAAATCAGAATGGGGCTATACAAGTCAGATACTGTCACTGCTCCATGGAATTTGCTGTCTAACTTAAAGCATGACATATGACATGTAGACAGAGAGAAAGCTATGTGATTATTTTGACTAAGCTGAAGCTACCTGAAATCTCTATGGATCCCTCCCTTTCCCCTTCTCCTTCCCCTTCCCCTTCCCTTTCGCCTTGCTCTTCCCCTTCCCCTTTGTCTTTCCCTTCCCCTTCCCCTTCCCTTAAACCAACCTTCATTAGCTCCATTGCCTACAGAACAATGGTTTTAAGCATATTTGTGCTTGAAGGTCTTTTTTGTCCTTTTAGTTAGATTGACAGCATAAATGCTATAGTAAAAATCCATTGATGTGATTCTTTGTTGTAATGCAGGTGAAACTCTGCATAAAGGAACACTTCTTTAGTCCCATGTAATCCAGAGCTTGCTTACTGAGGACAGAGAAGGAAAATGTTCCTGATTTGAAACAATGTGGAGATGAAAGAAGCAGGTTTGGCTTTTAGCCAGATGGAACAGTATGAGCAAATTAAATTGAGAAAAAAAAGTGAATATTTTGTGATTGTACCTTATTCACATCTTTAAGATAGAAAATTAATAAACTGTATTTATAACCGAATCTCTAAAATTCTACTTCCCATACCTTGCTTAAGTAGTAATCTAAATCCAGATACTGCCCACAATGTCCCTCAACATGCTGTAAAGTTCCTGAATTGTTGCTTGACACTGCTACATCCCTAATTATGTAAAGCATCATGAAAAAACTTCAGTAGTTAGAAAGAAAACATTGCTATTGGATTCTGTTGTTAGTGACTCTGAAGCGCCTTCTGCTTCTCCACAGATGTTTAATATAAAATAAAGACAAATGATCTTTCTTAAACTGCACTGAAGAGAAGCCAAATATATCCATCAACTGATGCATTTTCTTCAGTAGCAGTTTGAAAAGGATGTAGAATAAGAAAACAGAGTTTCGTACTACATACAGAGAAGTGAAAAGAAAGTACATATATCAAAAACATTTTACAAAAGTGAATTTGGGCAATATATGACCTATTATGGAATCATTTTTAATTTTTATTTTCCTACCTTGTGCACTGGCTTCATTTTGCAATTTCAGAATACACATGTTATAAACCTCTCAAATCCTGGAGTCTCCTGGATCACTTCTACTCTGATAACTGGACTATATAAATGTCAAATTCTTTCCCAATAGACCACTATTCTGAGTAAATTCTTAATTATTCCTGCTGACTTAAAAACAAAATGTATTGTATCATTATACCTCTTTTTGATGTCACAGAACATTTACATATCCATAAGGAAAAATGTAGATTATTTTCTACTTCACACATAAATCATGTGAATCTGAGATATAAAGTGTTAATGTGTGAGTCTAAAAGGACCTTTTTCACTCTCAGATCTTTGGCAGAATTTTTCTTAACAGTGATGAGGGAAGAAACTGTTTTGCTTTAAAACATCTTAATTTTTATGATAATCTGTTGTGAGATATGTGCATTATCCTGCCTCACGGTTTTCACCTTATTGTAATTATGTGGATTATAGCCACAGGAAGTCCTAAAGCTGATACTTTCTTATGAAACTTTGTACCCTAGAAGGAAGATAAGTAACAGATAATGTAATTTTAAGCATTCAGATGGTCTTTATAACCATCTTTATTAAAACTTTACATTTTAATTCCTTTCAAATCTACTTCATTTTTTTTTTTTTTGGTCTTGAGTCTGAATTTGGCTGATCTGGAGTTGGGTGAAGAGAGAAGACTCCAGAACCACCTTACAGACTGAGATTAGCTGATCCAAAGCCATTTCCTATGGCTTATTGGTGTTCGGATTTTCTGATGTTTCTTATTTTGATGGACCTGTCGGGAAGTTCAGAAATTATGGAAAACACATAAGACACACAGCCTGATCATTTAGGATTGTTTTGTTTTTCCTAAGATTTTCCTATCCTAGAATAATAAAAATTGACACTCTGCTGCCAAACCCAAGCATAACTTTATTAGGCCTTTCCCCATTCCAAGTTAGTTCTCTATTTCGTCTAGTTTCCACTGGATAAATAACAGTTTCTTTTGTAGCTCTTGAGCTACAGTTACACCTCATGGGGAAATTAATTTAAGGTGCCAGAATTCATGTGAAGCTACTGAATAAGCAGCAGGTGCCGTGATCTTAGGATCCAGTCTAAGAATGGGGTATTTTTTGAGAGTCAGCTCCAGCAGAAGTATCAATGTGTGCCACAAGCAGAGGCTGACAGCAAGGGTTCCTCGTAGTACAAGCACAGGAGGATACCAGAGGCCCACGAGAGCATAAGCAGAAATCACTAATTATTGTCATTAAATGCAACCTTGAGAGCTGGATAAACCAACTATAAGGCATAAGAAAGAGAACAAGGAACATATAACCAACATGGATAAAATAACCCCTAAATGGTGAAAATGCGAAGATCATGAAAAGCTAAAAAAGGACAAGGCCAAAGGCAGAACAAAGAAGAATCAACTGTAGCACTGTCTCCTAGGTTAAGGGCATGACACCTGATCAATGCCAAAGATTTTCAGGGCATTTTCAGGCCCCTCACTTTCAGTAGAAACAGAGCACTGCTTTTTAATTTGCCGCCTCATTTTGCCTCATTCTGCAACCTCAGAAACTGTATTTATTACTTTGAGTATTTAAAAATTTTCAGCAGTACCCAGTGTGTGCACGTGTGTGTGTGTTGCCATCTTTCACCTCTGGCTCTGTGAGCTGCTTGACTGGATGAATCTAAGCGGAATGCAGCAGACGAGTCTGTTCATCACTCAGTATGCAGAAGACGGATGGGGGTAACTGCAGTTTCTAGTAGCACTGAGAGTAACGATGATGTACAATGATGTGCAAGGACCTTGGATTTGCCATGGAATCTTCCCCTTGCTCCAAAGGTAGGCAGTGGGAAGGCAGCTTTGGTTTTGCTTTGTCTGAAAAAGGGTTCTTCATTTTGATGTCCAAGACAGAATATGTCTGAGGAGGAGTCTGAAAAAGTCTGTTTCTTCCCAGAGTTATGCTGATCCAGGAAACAAAAACAAAAAAAAGCAGAATACAGAAAAGAATGTTATACTGTATCTGTATAAAACTATACTGCATATAATGGACATACTTTATTACAACTTTACTGGGAGCAGCACACTCTAGAATAGCCGAAGCTTGACTCAAGACTGCCTTTTGCCTTGTAGTCTTAGATGCTCAGCATGGATATAGGAATAGGAGTAGGATAACTTCATCGGACATGCAATGTCTGCTTGCCCATTGCATGTTTCTAATGAGAATTCCCTTTAGGGCAAGCCAATGAGTGCCAAATACATTTCTTACTGGTTAATGAATTATGAAAGAAAGCCCCAAGGTAGCTTCAGTATTATTCTTTTTCCGAGCAGTTGCTGAAGACCCGCTGCAGGCTGTCACAGCTCCGCTGTGTTTGTAGATGTAGTCACATCTGCCCAAGCTTTATGAATCTCACTCTCAGCGGGTCAGGTTCTTTCTTTTAAAATACACCATTATTGATACCATGCTCTACCTGCTGGTGAAACCTAAAATCCAGGCTATGACATGGACAGAAACTACGGTGATGGCTAGGATCCTGACTGGAGCCTGTGAAAGCCGCAGTCAGGCTAAGCTTTAGGAGATGGTGTGGTGGAAACGTGACAAAAGAAAGACACTTGTGCAATGAGGATCAGAAGTATTCCGACTGCGTGGCAGGCAGCAGATCCCGTGTGCTGCATGGAACTTGTTGAGAAGCAGGTTTTCACGCAATGATCGTAGAATCATAGAATCATTATAGTTGGAAAAGGCCTTCAAGGCAGATCAAAAGATCATCAAATCCAAGTGTAAACCCAAATGATGAAGCACCACATTTTTGATTGGAGAGGACTCACCACAGGTGACATTTATCCACCATCCTAATTATCCATACTCCCTTTGCAGGATGAGGTGCTGGAGCCCAAGCACTGACTTGGGTCCAAAAAGTTATTGTTTTTCTTATGTGAGAGTGCTTGACAAAGAGGAATGCTAGAATGTCACATTTTTGGATCTAAACCGCAAGGTAGATGGCACCACACTTTCTCCTACTCTCCAACACATAGATTTTTTAGTCATTATTTAACCATAAATGTTTGCAAATGAATATATTTCTTCTGTTACGGGATCAACTGCAGCATGTTGGGCCTTAGCTCTCCCTTACGCCCTGTGGGTGATAATGAACACAGGGTCATTATCTGCCTCCCCACAAGATCATTGTAACGCTCCTTCCAGGATTAGAAATGTGTTTTAAAAGGCAGAAATGACCAAGCAGAGTTTCAATAGGAATAATTTTGCTATTAGGTGCACAATAGGGCACAGGACCTGCAGTCATCAACTGGGATCTCTCTGTCTCCCAGTTAGATTTTGTGCAAAATGCCCCTGCACGAAGCAGCTTGCAATCCAGCCCCGTTGGAGCTACAGAGCACACCAGGCTCCAGAACTGTTTCCTGGTTGGTTTCAGAATTGCTTTACAATTATTAAGAGTAGTGCACGCTTTTAGCATTAGCATTTAATATTGATTTATGGGCCTAGTTTGTTTTAAGCATGAATTAGCTGAGCTGGTTTTAAAATTTATGATAATTAGAAGAAGGGAAATCATGTTCCCTGTCGACCTAACCCTTGGAGATGTTACTGCTTCTCACTTCTGTTCATGCAGAATGTTCATTCAAACAGATCATATGATATAGGACCAGCCCTCTCCTTTTTATAGACATCAGTATAATGCTTTACTTGTCCTGAGATGAGTTCTAATCTTCACAGCGTGGCAACTTTTCCATACAAGACGCTGTATGGATGTAACTCAAACTTTAAGATATCTTCCTCCTTTTGACAATAGCATTTCTAGCATAAAATATCGTGTAAAATATATTTCTAGCATAAAATATAGCGTAAAATATTTTAATCAAATCTGCATTAGGAGTTGCACTGCTTTTACAAGGAATGCAACTTTCAGCATAGAAAAGCCTTGGCACCTTAGGGGGACCCCAAATCTCTGAAATTATAGCATGTATCATATGAGCAGATGTATCAAAGAGCTCCATGACTCTGAACTGTTAGCATCTTTCCCTTCAGAAACTTTACAGAAATAATATATATAGAAGAGGAGACTGGTGAACATTTGGTTATAAAAATGTGGGTTGTGGCTACGCGTTGACCCTCGTTTGTCTGCTTCCAGCGCTACCCATCTGCAAGGCTCCCGGCAGGATGATTATGCCTGTTTACATTGTACATAAATTAGTGTTGGCTTCTCTGGTGTTGCAGCCAGGCTGGCAGCCATCTGACTTTTAAATTAAGTATTTCACTGAGATTGATAATAAAGTTCCAATATGCTTCCAGATTTAAATGAAAATGCAGTACAAAAAAAAATTCAAAAAGGGAAAATATCCACAGGGATTTTATGGTCATCTGTGTGGCAGAGCTGAAGTGAAGTATTATCTCAACTATGAAAGAAATCCAAGTTTTCTGGTTCTCATGCACAGAACTGCATTCTGCAATGGGAATCCTCTAAGGGAATAAAATTAATCTTTTTCTTTTATAGCCTTTTATTTTATTTTCCAAGAGCCTGAGACTGTGGATTAGACTTTGGAACATTTAAGGACACTGTTATCCTCTGGGATTTTCAAAACTTCCTGTGCACTTATTCTCAGCACCTAGTTACATCTTCAGATATTTAAATGCTTACAAAAAGATTATCCCTCCCTTATGTCTCTAGTAAAATCTGCATTGCTTTCACTAAAATATTTTAGTTATTCTAAATAAAAATACTTGTTTAATTTTGTGCATATAATTTATTTCAGTCTGGAAATTCGTGAATGAAACTAAGTCTCTTTTAATCACTTTTTAAACTTTTTCAAATGTGGCCCCACTACTGGTCTGCAGCATGTGAAGTGGATCAACTTAAATGGACTTCTTCAATTTACAAAGTGATCTTGAGACTCACTGGACATCCTTACAGTGGTAATGAAGCCCCAGAGGCTCCTGAGACATTTTAATGTGTACCTTATAGATATGAACATGAAGTCAGATTACTTCATGCTGTTGGGATGATTTCTGTGAGCATAAAGTTATTTATGACACTTTATCAGCTGTGATGAGATATAACTGTATGACCATGATCTGTAAAGCAAATTCTCTCTCCTTATCAGTGTTTGACAGTGGACGCTTAACAACCTGGCTAATCAGAACTAGAATTAATGAGGCATTGAAAAGGTTTAGTGACTAATTAAAGCTTTTTAAAGCTTGTTCCAAAGGGGTTACTTACTTCAATATTTGCTTCTAGTGGTAGAGAAACATTTGGTGTGGAAGTTAGTTATTCAATCAAATGATTTTCCCTGGGTCAGCCCAAACCTGATGTCTCATCACTGATTCATATTAAGTTGTGTTTTTGTGATAGACACGCTCTTTCTTCTTTCCTGCAGTATCAGTTCACTTGAGGCCATCATTGTACAGGATTCAAGGTCAGCTGGCAAAAATGACCATTTAAATCAGTTTGGGATTGAAATGAAAGTCATTACTGAGAATAAGATGCCTATAATATCTGAATCACAAGATTAAAGCAAATTGCAATGTACCATTAGAGACAGAGATGTCTGCCTTTTATATGATGTACTGAATTATTTTCAGTCCCTGCTAGCTCTTGAGATATCAGACCTTAAATTTGTTCCTGGGCTTTTCAGTCAGGAAAATAAATACATGGCAGGGGTCACACAGTCTGAGATTCGGGGTTTCCTTCCTTGACTTGAAGATCCTCTGTAGCATTCCTTGGCCTGGAGCTTTTTTTTATCAGGTTGAAATGATCTAAAACACTGTCCATTTTGTCCAAGGAATGAGCACTTGTGTATAAACACCTGAAAAGTGTTCTCTCCACTACCTGTGCTGTGAAATGCTTCCCTGTTTTGTGCTTGCACATACTGGGTACAGCAATGGGTTCATGTGGCTCTAGGATCTAGGAAAAAAATGCCTGTGCTTCAATGTTAAAGTAAAATGATGGAAAAAAATCCCTCTGATTTCTCCAACTTCATTTCAAAGTAGATGACTACTGAGCTAAACAGAGTGTAAGTTTTCAGCAGGTTTGGGGTAAATACAACACAAAACAAAAAACCTAGACTGTCTCAGGAAGGCCACTAAGAGACCACCCAAATCTATCTTACCTTTTTAGAGATAAAGACTTACAGCTGTTGTCACCATATTCCTCAAAGACCAGCCTGGGCTCAAACAGACCTGCAGTCACCCCCACACGGTTGATGTTTGCCCTCTGCAGTGTCTCTCATACCTGTGAGCTATGTCCGTGTCCCATTTCCTGCTCTTCAGACCCTGGTCTCCCCATTAGCAGTGGACTGCATTAGATGCACTCCACACTCCTCAGCAGCATTTCTCAGCTTGGTTCCATCCAAAAGGAATCAGTCTGCACAATGGCAATGCAAACAAAGACCCAGTAACTCAGACCCGCAAATTCCCATAAAGGTTTGAACAGCATAATTCTTATAGTCTCTCCTAGCTTCCTGAGGAGGGCTGGGAGCTTTCCACACATAGATCAACTTCACTGACACTTAAATTTTCTGTGTTCCAGAGAGTCACGGGCAAGAAAGGAGCTTTTTCCTCTTCTTACAGATGAGCAAATGATGAGCCTTACATAAAGTGACATATCTCATTCACTTCATCAGCAGGTCAGATGTTCAGAAGTCATGCTAATAAATGTTATGCAATGACCTGTAACAATCTATGTGAGAAATGACAGATGAGGCCAGGCCAGGAATCTGTCTAGCCCAAGATGTGTCTCACTACAAAGTAGGCCACTACCTAGGCCAGCACAAGGCAAAAAAAGGCCCATAGCTCTGTGTGTGCAGCAGTGATGGGACATCCTAATCCTCTGCGGGGGGATGCACCAGGACTGCTGTTGCTTTGCACACTCCAACCTAGTCCTTTCCCTTCTCTCATTCTGATGGAGGCAGAATTCAATTTTCCTTACCCTGCTTGGAAGTACTGACCCATTTCTGTATAAGAAACATAGAAATTGTGATCTTTCCCTGATATAATCCCAGGCAATTGGCAAATTAAAGTTATTCCAGCCTAAGAGAGGCCTAAGGTGCATGTCTGTGATTGAGGGAATACTCCTCCATGAATTTGTCATTTTTTTTGGACCATCTATACTTTTAATGTATTATAAACCTTCATTCTACATCCTGTAGCTATGTGTTTCATATTCTGCTTATGTATCTTTACATAATAAAGACCAATACATGTGCATTGGTCTTTGTCCGTTCTAAGCCTATTAGCTTTTGGGGGAGGATTCCCAGGTACTTTCATCATTCCTGCCATCTCTCTCAGAACCTTTTCTACTTCTATTATATCCTAGAATGTCTACAACAATATACAAGAAGTGGTGCTCTGTGGTTTTACACAAGGGCATGCAATCTCTCACTCCCTAGATATTACTTATGCTCTATTATCTTTGACAATTGTCAAGAATTGGGCTGACATATTTAGAAAACTATCTACAAGGACCCCAAATTTTATTTCTTGGGTGCAAGTAACTAAACAAGATCAAGTTGTTTTAGGTAGGGGTATTTTCTCCTTTGCATTTGGGACACTGAACTGTGGCTTCATTCAATCTCTCAACCACTCAAGATTTTGAGTAATTTTTGCAACTCTTCTCAGAGAGCTTGAGATATGGCTGCTCCAAGCCTTTTTAGTGTCCGAAAGTTTATCATCTCAGCAAATGCTGTCATCTCACTATTCTTCTGTTTTCTGGATCATTTGGGAAGATGTTTGAGCAGCTCAACTTTGAGCACGTCTCTGGAGGATCCACAGATAACCCTCCGTCGTTCTGATCATGTATTCCTACTCACTTTCCCGTCTGTAATTCTTAAGCCATGAAATGACATTCCTTCTTATTCCATGACAGTCTATTTCCTTTCATAATCTTTCAACCTTGTCAAAAGCTTTTTGAAAACCTGAGTGCATTATGTCAGCTACAACATCCTTCTCCGCATGCTCACTAAATTTTTTTGTCAGTTGAAATATTGACATTAAAGTCTCAAAGTAACAAGTGATTTCTTTTACATCCTTTTTTTGATATCTAATCTGTGATGTCTCAATAGGGCTGTGTTTTTTAACAGTTTTTCAGAAAGTCCTGAGACTCTACCTTTAGGAGGAATTGAGTTCCCTTGGAGGAATTTAAACTTGAACATATAGGATCATGAGTTCCTACTGATGTTGGTTTGATGAGGTAGGTATACACCCAAATGGTGGGTGTATATACAAATAGAAAGTGCAATAAAACCGTATTTCTTATTACTTAGCACTGAAGCTGAAATCAAAACAAAATGTTAAGGAATTAAAAAAAAAAGAAAGGTTTGTTTGAAAAAAGTATAAAATAGATATATTTTGCTTTGTATCCAGCTTTTTTCATTTCAGTAAAGTTAAAGTAAGTTTTACTTACACAGGCTACCAATTCCAGAGAAAACAAAGGAGAAAGCTGAAGTGGACCTGAGTTCAGGAGGAAGCAGAAGATGCTGAGGTACCACAGTACAAAAATCCTTCAGGAAGTTTTGTCCATTTCACGTCCTGATAGTAAAATGAGGGCAAGTTTTAGGTGGGCACTGGACAGCATCCATCTACATTTCCACAAATGTTGAAGCGATTTTCAAAAATGTCATTTTTAACTGAAAAATCATTCTATCAATCAGAAAGGTTCTTCTACAGTTGGTAGTGTGGAATTCAACTATACCTTTAGGGACTCATTTTAAAATTTCTTTTTATTTATTTCTAATGGTAAGGGACTCTTCTTTTACACTACAACTGGAAAGAACTGAATGGGGAAAGAACATGTCATTTTCATGTCAGTAGTCTGCAGCATTCATCCTAGTAGACCCAATTTGTACATCATTTGCATGCATTTGATTCTACGGCAATTAAAAAATATCTGCATGTGGCATGTCTTTCTGGGAAACAGTAAGAGGTCAGTAAGGAGTTTTACCATATTCATCATATTCACAGGCATTATGGGGAGAGGCAATTATAGTGGTTCTACTAAATTTATTACTGCAGTTTGTCAGATGATTCAGACTTTTGACAGTTTACCCTTGGATAACGTGAGAGGGTAATATAGAAATATGGTGAGCCATAAAATGCAGGAGTTTTTTAGAGCTTAGTTAACTCATTGTGATTTTCATTATGAAGTATGATGCTGTAGTCTAAATATAACTTTTCAAAGAGAAGTAGAGAATACATCAGCGAACTGATGTACAGCAGACAGGACAAAGAGCTGTGGTCGGATTTACAGGATATGCAAATAAATGCTAAGCCTTCTTTCACCAAAATCTTATGAATTTGGGTGGGTTTTATCAGTGTTTTTCTCCACTACATGCATTTCAAGATGTGAAGAATTCCACTGCATCTCCATTCCAGAATTTTGAGAGGTGAACAGAAAGATTCTGGTCCACTTGAATCGTCATGACCTCCATAGGTCAGACTTTCACCCCATATGCCCTGCATGGCATGTATACAAACCTCTCCCATCTACCCTTGGAAATAAGGTCTGATAGCTAATGCACCTACTCTTGCACTGTGCAAATTGTATGTATCAGATCTGAATACAGGTGTTGCTGGGTCTGCTTACTGTGCCAGCTCTATTGCCTTTCATCGAACACTGCCTGTCAAGTGCTTAATTTAATCCATAACAAGGCCTGGAAAGGAGAGGACTGTTGGCTCTTCTGTGTTAGGCAAAGCTTCTTTGTCCTTCTGAGGGTCTCAGTGAACGTGCAGATCACAGAGAACAGCTCGGTGGCCAAGATCACTCTGCATAGTGCTTTGATGGCTGCTGGCCCTGAGCAATATGCGGTATTAAATGGGTAATCAAATGAGCTAAAGATCCTTGTTGCCCTTCAAACCAATGCCTATACAGCAAATGAAGAAAGCTTGTGCACAGCCCAGGGGGCATCAGAGAATGATAGCAGAGAGCACTGTAGTACTCTGCCCATGAGTGTCCAACAGACTCATGGTTTCCACTGCAAAGCTTCCACGGTTTACTTTTAGACGAAATGTAGTCCCTGAAGTTGCAAAACAATTGCCAAGCAGAAGAGTTTGCATGAAATAAAAATTGTGTCAATAGCTTAACAGGAGGCTGCTTTGGGAAGTGGGACTCTTCATCTGTTTGCTCTCTGAGTCAATATTTCTGGTATGAGGAGTGCTCTCTTCTCATTATAAACATACTCCGCTTTTTCCTAGTTGAAAGATTTTATTTTCCACTGGTAGAAAGACCTCTTTTTGATCATTTTTCTCTGTTTCTTTTTTGCTCCTTCTTGGGACAAGCTTATGCTTTTTACAGGTAGCCATAAGTCTAGACCCACATGAGTTCCATGCAGTATGTGCCAAGGCACAGATTTAATATCAAATGTGTCAATGGAATGTCAAAGCACACACAATTCATGGTCTAAGAAGTGCTGACTCCTGCCCTGTAGATACTAAAATCTTAAGACTAAAGTCTTAGGACTTAGAAACTATCGTCCCGTGAAGACAACTCATTTATAGCCAAGACAGATAAAAAACAGGCATAAGGAAGAAATGTGGTTAGAATGCCAATTTCTTAAGAGGGTAAGCTTTAATCCCTGCCCCACCTCTGACTCTGGAGAAAATCACTGCTCTTTCAGAGCACAAGTAAGTGTGGTTTTTGTCATCTAAATCTAGAGTGATGTGCTCCTCATACTCATAGTCAATATCAAGATATAGGACCTCCCCAAAAATTCTCCATAAAGTTTCTATATGGTTAAAAGGTTCCTAGCTTTAATACTGCAGCATTAATCTATGTATGTGGAAAAAATCAGATATTGTGTAAAATCTGATTGTGTAATATTGTGTAAAGAATTTCTTCTGATAATTGCACATCATCTTTAGCAACTTATAAAGTTTGCTGTGAAAATGTCTTGGAAATCTGCATATTTCTCCCAGTGGCCAAGAAGAATTATTTTTTGAAGGAAAAAAATGGAAATGGATTTTCTGAATTTTTTCAGATCTTGTTAAAACTATAAAATGAAGTGAAATGGATCAACTTGCTGCATTTCTCTCTGACATTTCTATGTTTAGCTAAGTGAGTTCTAATGCAGAAAAATGCTAATAATTATTCTTCCCTATCCACTATCTTACAACTTTTCACTAGGGAAAAAAAAAAGATGAGACAGTACTGGAACATGGCCTAGAATACTTAACATATGTTCAAACACCAAAACAAAATTTTATAACCAATACTGTTGTTTATTTCTAGCCATTGCTCCTTGCCTATTAAGTTGAAGCATTTAAAAATACAGATCCTGGCAACATTCATCACGAAAACTTTTCTGTTTGAGACATAACCAAGGGCTTTAGAGAATGGAAACCTAAAAAGAAAGACATCCATGATCTGCTTTGGTTTGATGTTAACTTTTTGCTGGGGTTAATTTGAAAAAGTAAACTGTATGTCATTGGAAGGACAGGGTTTGAGTATTCTTTGGAGGAAAAAAAAGACCAGTATCTCCTACAAGAGTCCAGAGTACAAAGGTAAGGGAGGAGGGTCTTGTTAGAGGTGAACCTAAAGCCTGAAGGACAAGTGCATCCATCCTAGGGAATCCCCTTGCAGAGGTGTTGAGGCTAGGGATGTACAGTAGGTTGAAGGTGAGGAAGATGTGGGAAGGCTGGTATGCACAACTTCTAGTTAGTTCATATTGGAGGTTATAAATAAGACAGAGCTTCGATTAAACATTCATGGCTCACATCACAATCCTCCCACTGCAATGTTCATAGCATGGTGTTCCACCAATGACACTTCACCTTCTGGTTTAGGCCTGAATGAATGATTGTAAAAGAAACCTGAGGGAAGTTTGTAGCATGCTGGTTTCTTGTAGTACCTGTTAGCAGGTAGCAATCAAGGGAGTCTCAGAGAACAGTGTCTCATCCTGAGCTCTTCAAACAGTGCGGGTGAGCTGGTGTACAACACTGTAGGACTGAAGGCAGGTGACCCATAACACGCAGTATTCACTCTTTTATCCCTGCCTTTGATAGGAAGGGACTTTTTGGTTAAATTAGCTCATGGCAAACAAACTACTGTAAATGTAAAGCTTGTTAAATGCTTGGCAAATCTGTTGCTTTTGCATGTCTAGTTAGCTTGAGAATTAAAGATAACTCTAGGGGAAGCTGGAGGATAGGATATGCATCATATTCTGCTTACTTGTCACTTCTTGTCAAACTCATGTCATTTGTGTTAAATGCCTTATTAGCCAGAGCTTGACTTTCTGACATACAGAAATACATCATCTCTTTAAAACTGAGATTCGGGGAATATGAAAAAAAAACCAGACACCCTTCTCCAGCCTTGCAATGGATTAGACTATGTTACTAGCTCAGTGAGCAGTGACATCTTTCTTGTTTGATAGCTCTGCATATTTAGTTACTGAGCAGAGGTCCTTTATTTTTTAATATTTCCCTTTGGGAGCAGTGCCAAGGCACTGCCTAGCAGCAAAGGATTTCAATGAGGTATTTTATGGAAGCATCAGAACTTGGTTATGCCTTCCCAGTTCATACTTGGTAATTTTAAGTCCTAATGAGTCTTTAAATTGGACATATGCAATCAGTTTATTTTAATAGATATCCTGTATTTCTCAAGTTTCTGTTCCTAACTCTACCTAATTATACTTGCATGAAATGCACTCTCAGTAGTGAACTCTTTGCATGAGCCTCACCATGTCCTTCGAACTCTACCGAAGAGCTGTCATTTCCAGCTCAGTCTCAAGCCACATCCAGCAAGACACTATACTGGATGATGACTCTCATT